>CAUYON010182816.1:0-15538 GCA_963573935.1 Arctocebus calabarensis | reverse complement strand
ATTCTCTTGCCTCAGCCTCCCTAGTAGCTGGGACTACAGGCGCCCGCCACAGCGCCCGGCTATTTTTTTGTTTTGCAGTTCGGCCGAGGCCAGGCTTGAACCCGCCACCTTCGGTATATGGGGCCGGCGCCCTACTCGCTGAGCCTCAGGAGCCGCCCTAATTTTATATTTTAATAAAAATTAAATTCTCTCAATGTCTGGCATTTATATCACCTAAAAAATCATAACTCATTTCTGAAAATAAGGCAACAGTGACCAAAAACCAAGTGATAAAATTACAGACAAATGAAACATATAAAACCAATGTTGGTTTTCTCAGACAGATTTTAAAATAACTACAACAAAAATGATCAGTAAAATAGAGAAAAATGTGATGAATTTTATTGCAGGACTGGAATATATATGAACATTAGCCATGTAGAATTCTGGGGCTGAAATACATCATATGTAAAATGAAGAACTTAATAGGTGGTGTTAGTTATAGGTAAACAATACCAAAGAAAATATTGGTGAACTTTTAAAATGTTGGTGAACAAAATAAGATTTCAGATGGAAAAACAGTGAAGAAGACTTTAAATATGGAAAAGAACATAAAAAATATTGAACATGACAAAAATATTTAATATCTATATAATCACAGAAGAAAATACAGATAATGGGCCAAAATTATTTACATGAGATTCTGCAAACTAAAGGAAATACAAAAATCCTAAAACAAACACTAAGACTGAAAACAACTGATTACCTTCAGGGCTAACAGCTAGCCTCAAAAGAAATGAAAGAACAGATATCAACAACAAAACAATAGTCACAGACCTGAAAAAAAAAATGCTTGCCAATGTAGAATTAAACCCAAATATTTCTGAATACATTAACTGCAAAATAGGTTTAATACTTACAGATTAAAAAGTCACATTGCATTAAAAATGAAATCATATATTGATTAAAATAAGCACCTTAAATATGAAGACACATATAGTTTGAAAGTAAAAGAAACAAAAAGAAAGAATATACTAAAAAAAATAAATAAATAAAAGAAAAAAAAAAAGAAACTTGGGTAACCAAAGTAGTACAAGGCAGGGTAGACATTAAAGCAAAAAAAAATCTATAAAGAAACAAAGAGATACTATAAATACAAAAGATTCAATTCAACAAGAAGTATAAAAACACTTCATTTATCTTCTATTTTTATTTATAAATATTAGTTGCCTATTTTTTGAGACTTTGGAAAAAATATAGTAAGAAGAAGTTAACTAATATCTCCATACTGAACCTCAGAGTCAAAGCAGTCTGTGATAGACACTCTTTTCTGACAATTTGAATGTTAGTTTTTTTGCATTATTATTATTATTATTGTTATTGCTCGATATTTTGTTGCAGCAATCATCTGATTTCTTTTCTGAATGTATTTATCTTCATTCATTCTTTATGAGTTTTTTGTTTCTAGTCCTTATCTTAAACATTGTTATTAAATTTTAAGCCTTTTTGATTTTGTGAAGGCAAAAAGTGGAAACCAAATAAACACTTGTATATGTATAGAGAAAAGAGAAAAACACTTCATTTGTATGGAACTAAGAATATGATCTCAACATATACAAATCAAAAACTTAAAAACTAAAAGGATAAATAGATAAATCTATAATAACAATAAAATATTTTAACACATCTCTCACTGCGGGGGAAGAATCAGTAGAGAATAATATAGAATTCCTAACAGGTATATATACAACACAACATGCTAAAACTGTAGGATACAAATTTAAATTTAATAAGGTGACTTTTTTATCCTGTTTAATAAAGTAATAAATGAACTCAAAGAGATTAAGTGATTATTTGTAAATTACATAAAATTATACTCTGAAAAAGTCAGATTTAAAAACTAAGTCTTACTTCAGAGTCCATGCTCTTATCTCTAAATCATAATGTTGTGATAAATTTGGAAGTGATTTTTGCAGTGTTTTTCACTATACTAGACTTTCCCATGAAGAGATGGTCGGGGGGAAAGAGGGAAACACACATAAAAAACATACCGAAAAATCTACGTTAATAATTTCTCTTAAAAAGGCCGTTTAAGAATGTAAGTTAGCACTTAAAAACCTTATTGTCATGGAAGCTCCTCAACTTGTTTTAGTCTCAGTTTTTCAAACATATTTGATCTCAGATTCAATCCCACACAAACATATTTTTTCATAAAACCTATCAAGTCAAAACAATAACATGAAAATACTGTTTTTTTTTCCTTCTAATATATCTAGAGACCTTCCTCAATAACATCTTCCTAGTGTAACTTTGTTAATTTACTTCAGATAATCTCCAAACTTTGCTGGTGAAGAAATTTAAATATTCCCAAATTTTATGATATTTTGGGTATAGTAGAATGGTGGTAAAGGGGGAAGAAGATAAAATATTGACTGTAAAATAAGTTGAGCAAGGGCTGGTGGCATTATGACTTTCTCCACTGAGAATCTTGATCCTGGGTAAGAAAAGATAATGGAGAGTAAAAATGTCTAGCATCAAATGAGACTAGCGGATTGCAGTTAATCCAATAGTCATGCCTTTTCCGGTCTTCAAAGTGCCTGTTGTAACTCTCCTGCCTATGTCCTTCTCACTTCAATCTTATATTATATTTTGAACAATTTTCACCTCTCAAAAAAAGCACACCTGAATAATGGATAGGGTCTGAAGAAGTTTATGTATTCATACCATCCCTCTACATAAAAATACATCCAGCCTTAGGGCCCACTTTTAATTTATTTATTTTACATAAAACTTCACTGTAAAATTTTGAACATATGTAAGAATTCTTAAAGTTTTTAATAGTTAAAATTAATGTTTACAGGAAAGCATCCAGCTGTTTTAATTCAAATGTCTCAAAACAATCAAAAAGTTTTAAATGAGAATCATGTAGGAGAAGATATGGTATGCCCCAAATACGTCTACAATAGAAATATTATAAATGCAGACTCAAAATATCTAAGTGAAAATCTTTCTAGAAAAGAAAAAATTCATATCCGAGGTCAGAAAAGAAAGTCTTCCCTCAAAAGCTTTATTGAAAGTTTATCAGTCAGAAAATTAATTCCATCAAATAGCTTTAAATGCATTGTAATTCACAGGAATATCATTAGCACAATCATTCAGATTGACTCCTACCTTTCACCTCCTAAGACAAAACTAAACACAATCACCCACTTAAAGAGTACCCTTCCCAACACACACATGAGTATGCAGGTAGCTTTGAAATTTTGATTCACTATTGAAAGCACCAGTGAGAAGCATAATATATGATCAAATGATTTGAGTATTCAACAAACCATGTCACGTTTTTTAATAATTAAATCCCTCTATAATTCATTCTTTGAATTTAATTATATGCCCTTGCTGAATAAATGATAGTTTATGTTAGTCTAGAAAACAAGTATTTCTCAACCAAATTATAGATATTCTATACTGAACATTTTTATGCCTCTGTTAAACAAAACCCATTCCATAAATATTTATAAACAGCTATGTACCAAGACCCACGCTACCTGTCAGGGGATAAGAAGAGTCACAATCTATTGAAATCTGGTGAGTTTATCTTAATTGGAATTGAGGTCACATTGCACTGGTTCCACGAGTGTATTGAAGTATGAAAAGAATTCTTTTGGGTTTCATGAACATTGTGTCACAATTTTTTTTCAAATGAAGTTATTCATGGGCTTTCAAACTATGAATTGGTACCAGCATTTAGTATAGTTTTTAGTCTGAATTGCACAAGAATATTTGATTCTTACTTTTCTCCCAATCTATCACAATAAAAAGTATTTGAAGATGAATAAATTAAATTGTTCAGCAGACAGCTCTTTAATTATAAATCTTTAAATGTTTGGGAGGACTTCACTTTACTTGAGTTCCTTTCACACAATGACAAATTATGAAAATACAACTTTTATATTCTATAATTAGGAGAAGATATTGCTAAAGAAGGCCAAATGGCAAATTCTTTCTTTTAAAGTGTACATGATGGTACATGTTTATATGTTGTCTTTTCTATATCATTTAAAGTCATATTAATGCAGTTAAGATGGCAAAGTGTCTGACTTATTGAAAAATATATTCTTTCTGCAGTACGGAACGCTTCGACAAAGTCGTACTGGATAGGTTTCAAGTCAGTAACTCTAATGGTATTCTTCAATTTCTCTTATTACCAACCCCTCAGAATAAAAGTGCCACTATCAATAGGTTACAGATTTTCTCACTAACTCATTTTGATTTCCACTGAAACCTTTTCTTCATACTTACATAGCCTCTTTTAAATGTCTCCAAGCTTTTTAAATATTGAATGTGAAGACTGAAGTCAGAAGCTATTTATTTGGGAAATGAATTACCCTAATCTCTTGAAGCCACTTCCACACTATAAAAATGTAGGAAAGAAATGAAGAATAACAGTGGAAGGGACAAATGAGCAGTGGCAAAACTGAAGCCTGGTGTGATGGAGATAGTTTTAGATGTCCAAATGAGGATTTAATAGTAAAATTAGAGTATTCGAAACTAGGTGTCTAAAGTGTAGCTGCTAAAATGTAATGGACTTGTCTTGTTAAACTGTCTTAGAAATTTGTAGTACCAAAGTCTTCACAATGCAAACCTATATAGAGAATAGACATTTCTAATCAACAGGTCAAATGCATTTCTCAAATCCCTGAAGATACTAATGTGCCCAGCAATGTGTTAGGTCAGTGGTTCTCAAACTTTTGCTTACTTCAAAGTCCCATAGAGGGCTTCTTTCGACACAGACCACCTTTAACTACAGTTTCTGATTCAGTAGTTCTGAGGTTGGATGCAATACATTGTATTCTAACAAGTTCTCAGGTATAGTAGGCTGCCATAACAAAATTTCACAGAATGGGTGGCTTAAACAATAGTAACTTATTTCTCACAACTCTGGAGACTGAGAAGTAAGTTTAAGGTGCTGGCAAGGTAGGTTTCATTTTGAGTCTTCTTAGCTTATAGGTGGCTACTGTTTACCTGTGTGTTCATGTAATCTCTTCTTTGTGGAGAGAGAGAAGGGGAGAGAGAGATAGAGAGAGATCTGTTCCATCACCGCTATCTGATTTAGGGTCCCTCCATTATGAGCTAATTTTACCTTAATTATCTCACTAAAGATACCACCTCCATATATAATTATGGTAGGGCTTAGGGTTTCAATATTTGGATTTTGGGGGAGCACAATTCCGTCCATAACCCCAAGTGATCCTGTTGCTCTATTTCTAGAAATCACACGTTGAGAACTAGTATGCTAGGTACTGTGATTAATATAAAAGTAAATTTACAAAGGCTATTGACCTCAATAAGCTTCTACTATTTTCAACAGACAGATCTAACAAACATAAAATAAGATTATAAAATAAATGCTTAGATATATGCAAATGCCAATATAAAGGGTGGCCGTTAACTTTGCATGCAGTTTAAATAATTACAAGTATGTAAATTGCACATAAACTTTATGGCCACTCTGTATTTAGTATATACTTGAACAAAATACCTGGCTGTTAGGTATTTGTAAACACATCACAGTTATTAAATTATTAGATAGCACTACGAGGTATAATTTTGAAAGTTAATATGCAAAAAAATATGGGCGTAAGGATTTACCAAAGCAATGGTATGGAATTTGGAGTAAATGAAGTATATCTGGGAAGAAAAACATACAGCAATTTTTGCCTGAAGAAAAATTTGTATGGAATGTCAGGACAAATAAACTGGGTACATTGTTCTAGACTATGAAGAGTAGGAACTATGGATTCTAAAAGTTCTTAAGAAAAGGAAAAGATGAGGAAATCAGAGGAAATAGTGAACACCAAGCAAGTATGAGATTTCAAAGGCTTAGGGAAGTATATAAATCTTACATACTCTTTGCTTTTTCTTTACTATGTTTCAGAATTTTTTAAATTGCAAAATATTAATGACAGTTAAGGTAAATTATTTCTTTGAAGCACAATGCATGAAAAAACTCTTCACTTGCAAAAAGAAATCAACAATCATTCCCCATATTACATATTATATAGTGTCAAGTAGCAAAGCTCAAACTAACTATAAACAGAATTTTGTCTCTTTGTGCCATATGTGGTGAATATTTATTCAATATCAACAAGAAATTACTTGTCCAGGATTTGGCAGACACTTTGGATATGTACATAATTTATGCAACATAGTTCAACTGTAAGAATTGCTAGTGCATATCAAATGCTCTTATGATACATTATTTCCCCTTTGAGGTCCATTATTAGTAGAAAGAATGGACATTATGCTCCCTATAGCTTTATTCTTAATGCAATGAATGATATTTATAATTTTATCATTATGTCAAGCATATTCAAAATCAGCTTTCCTGAAGCAAGCCTGGAAACAAAAATTAACAAATAAAGATTCCAGTATACCTCGAGAATTACATCTTTAAATTTTATTTTGCAGCCTTTACTTATTTGGATTAATTAAAAGTAGAGAGGTCTTAGTTATACCACTTTATAATTATCAAAAGAAGTCTACCCACACAATGAAACTCAAGACTTTCATAACAGGAAAGAAGATAATCTCATTGTCAATCTGTGTGCTCAGAATAAGCTCATTTTAATAGAGACAAATTCACAATGCAAGAAGAATGCCTGTACTTCTTGAAATTCATCTTGTGATATATTTTCAAGGGCAGTTACCTTCTACAAACAGAAGTTTTTGGTGAAGATCATGTCATTCACACAGTGTTGGTGAGACAAAAATGGTATGAAAATGTATAGATGTTTATTCTACCTGACAACACAACTGATAAAATTATTGCCAGTAAAAAACACAGGACTTGTGCCCACAGTACTAACACAACTTGTTCACTGGAAGGCTTATGATATGGCATGAAGTGTGTGAAAAAAAATTAGGAAGCATCTCTTCTTTTTTATGCATAATTAATTTTCTTTTTGAACTTAATTTTTATTAAATAATAACTGTATACATTTGTGGGGTACAATGTGATGATTTGATATACAATATGGAATGCTTAAATCAAACTGATTAACATAACCATCATCTCACTTATTTTTTGTGGTAGACATTTATAATATACTCTCAGTTGTTTTGAAATGTACCCTTGCATTGTACACATTGAGATCCCACCAATACCCTCCCTCTACTCCCTCTCCCCTTTCCCTTCCTCTCTTCTTCCTCTCTCCTCCTTCTTTCTGGACTAAATTTATCTTTTATCATTCATATGAATGTGTAAGTGATTATATATTGGTCTCATAATAGTATTGAGTACATTGGGTACTTTGTCTCCATTCTTGAGATACTGTCCAGCTCCACCCAGATAAACATAACACATGTAAAGTTTTCCTCTTTTTATGGCTGCATAGTATTCCACAGCATGCATATACCACAGTTCATTATCCATTCATGGGTTGATGGGAATTTGGGCTGCTTCCATGACTTGAAAATTATGAATTCAGCTGTAATAAGAATTCTGGTCCAAATGTCTTTGTCGTAAAATGATTTTTGTTCATCTGGGTAGATACCCAGTAATAGAATTGCAGGATCAAATGTAGATCAGCTTTTACTTCCTTGAGAATTCTCCATACTTCTTTCCAAAAAAGCTCTATTAGTTTGCAATCCCACCAGCAGCGTAGAAATATTCCCTTCTCTCCACATCCACACCAGCATTTGCAGTTTAGGGATTTTTGTGATGTGGGCTCATCTTACTGGAATCAGATGATATCTCAAAGTGGTTTTGATTTGCATTTCTCTGATGATTAAAGATGATGAGCATTTTTATTTCATGTGTTTGTTGGCCATTTGCCTGTAATCTTCAGAGAATTTTCTATTCAAGTCTCTTGCTTACAAAGAAATGGTATTGTTGGAGGCAGAACATGATGGTGGATGGGACAACAGGTGAGAGTGAGTGGGCTAGATCATTCTGGCATGGAATATTGCTGTGGAGTGGCATTTTGTGGTGTGCAGCAAGATGGCAGAATGCAGGACATGGAGTGTAATCCGGAGCTGCAGAGACTGCCAGGAAAAGTTCTGCCCCGTGCCTGCAGCAACTATGGGCAGCAGCAGCAGCAACCAGCCCCACCATGGAGGATTGCAGTTCCCAGTTCATTGGGAAACTAAGTACTGTGCGGAAAGATTGGTAAAGTGTGGACTCCTGAATGCAATTAGGCAGCCAGAGTGGGGTACCATGTGGTGTGGCATCACCATGTTAGGCAGAGGGAGAGACACTCAGACAGGAAAGATCCCAGATAGGAAGAGGCCATTTTTTTGGAATTTGGGAGATGGCAGTCACTGTAGGCACCTTTCCACATGGGCCAGGCCCAGCAATTTGAGTCTCACCCACAGACAGTCCGTCCTACACTTGGAACTGGCCCAGTATATCCCACACCTCATGGGAACTGTTGCAGGTAGAATTTGTGAAACCTGTCTTTGAAGATTTTTTGAGATGGGTGGAATCAGCAGTTGGGCAGGGTCTAGGCAACAAGCGGATAATCAGGCAAACACCAAGAGCCATTTAAACCTGGGAACCACTCATGGTGCCACCTGGTGTCCAGAAAGTATATTGCAATATAAATATATTCCTACAAAAGTCGATCTCTACAGCATATATAGTCACAGTTTATATATAAATAAATGTATATATACACATACACACACACACATATATATATATATAAAATTCTGTTGCCTTGTTGCCTTTTTTCTCTCTGTTTGCTCATTCTTTTTGCTTTTTTTCCTTTTTTGTTGTTGTAAGAGTTATTGTTATTTTTTTAATTATTATTTTTTTCTCTGCTTTCTTTTTTTTTCTTTTAGATAAAGTCTCGCTGTGTCACCCTCAGTGAAGTGCCATGGCATTGCCACTCACAGCAACCTCTAAATCTCTTGGGGTGAGAGGTTCTCTTGCCTCAGCCTCCCAAGTGGCTTGAGGCTGCAGGTGCCCACCATGGCACCCGGTTGTTTTTAGGTTGTGGTTGTCATTGTTTGGCAGGCCCTGGGCCAGGTTTGAGCCTGCCAGCTCTGGTGTGTGTGGCTGGTGCCCTGGCTGTTGGACTACAGGTGCCAAGCCCTTCCCTTCCTTTTATGGTTGCTGAGAGTGCTTACATCAGGCTATTCAAATTTTTTTCTTTGTTTTTGATTGTTTGTGTGTCTGTTTGTGTATTTGTGTGTCTGATTGTTTTTATGTTTGTTTGCTTGTTTACTTTGTTTCAATGTGCCTTGCATTCTGCTAAAACCTTGGGTTGGCTATTTTTCCTAACTCCAGTTTTTACATTCAACAAGAGCAAAAGGGAGTGAGGGATGATAGCCAACTGAAGCCAGCTTTCAACAGAAGCTCCTGTTCAGAGGGAGAGATAATGACCAGAAAGAACCCAAAAACAGGTGAAGGGCGGAGCCAATCTGAGAGAAGAGACTGATAATTCTCTGCTGAGACAAGCTGAAACTCCAAGGAAACAAATTTCAGGTACAGAACCCACCCCAGAGAGGACATGTGTCCTTCCAGTCACCCAAGAGAGTTGCTTGCTTGCTTGCTGTGAGATTTCTGCTAGTGAGCAGTGAACTGGGTCCTCTTCTCTAATCCCATGGGAGCGAGTTTCTGGAAGCTGAGACTCCTTGTCCAGAGAGTCCCTGCTGTGAGACTGGGCATTCACTTGCCTGGCATGAAGGTTGAACAAATATTTTCCCTGCCACTTTGAACTCCCAGTCCACCCTTCCCCCTGGCCTGGTGGTCTAGAAGTCCAACCCTTGCAGGGACTAGAATATTCACAGTTCTTTGTTAAGACTGGGTATTGCATGGTCTGAGGTAGGACAGCTACACTGTAACTGTGAATCTGGTAACAACAGAAAGGCACGGGGGGGAAGGTGTCTGGCTTGGCTCTGAGAAAGAGCAACTCAGCAGCAGATGGAGGCCTGGGTCTCTGTATAACTGATAAAGGCTTGAGAACTTCTGAGGTGTGGGAACCTGAGTAGAGACACCTCCCACCTAGCAGCAGCATTAATAGAGTGATCCTGCTGTGGTCAAATTTCAGAGAGATACCTCCCCAATCCTGTGGACTGCTGGAGGGAGCTAGATCTCGCATTGCAGGGAGACTAGAGGAGTAGAGTGACTGGGGCAGGGGCACGGTCTCTGAAGGCAAAAAACATTTGCTGCTTTGTTCACCTCTGGTTTTGAATGAGCTCAGGTGGAACACTCCCTAGTTTCCATTGAGCACCTGAGGTAATCAGTCTTCAACTCCCCCATCTGGCTGGTGGCAAAGTGTGGTCACTTGGCCGACAATGCATTGACTTCCCTCTTACTCTGGCAGGCCCAAATCCCTGGCACATTTGCTCTTTGGAGGGAATTGGACCAGAGCCCCATGGGGCTACCAGTCCTGGGGTGTGACAGAGGTGCAAGGTGGGGAAGGAGGCACCAGCCCCCCCTGAACTATTTTGCTGGGTGGGCCTTTCTGACCCCACAGAACACCAGAGAAAGCTACACTTGACCTGCCAGTGGACTCCCACTGCCTAGATGCTGAAGACTTTTGAACTCTCCCACATGATTAGTGTTTGTGTTGACTGGGACAATCGGTTTGGAACTCTTGACCTGGGCCAATCACCTGGGGACCCACCAAGGTTGTACCCTGATTGTGTTGTTGTGAGAGTGTGGGATTCTCCTCTTCCAGTTGTTGCCTGTCGGGTGGCAGGGTGTCTTAGTTGCTTATATATCTCCACAGCTGAGATTTCAGCCCAAAGCCACTGATTCACTAGGATTGGTCAAAGACTAACTGAATACAAGTCAGAGCCATCTAGCCCCACCACACCAAGCAGTTCCCCAGAGTTTCAGGCTGTAGTACTGAATGGGACCTTTGTAAAGCTCTAGGGGAAAAGCTACAATCACCAGTCCCAGTTCTTTGATAAAGGGATGGTTAACTACAATTCCAGGAGCCCTCAATTCAATTTCACCTTACCAGCTTTGCTAGCCAAAAGGTGAAAAACAATCATGGGGTGGAATCAGCAAAAAAACTCTGGCAACATGAATAATCAGAGTAGATCAATTCTCTCAAGGAATGACAAAGGAGACACAACAGAAGATCCCATTCATAAACAAATGGCTGAGATGTCAGAAATCGAATTCAGAATTTGGATTGCAAATAAAATTAACAGAATGGAGGTAAAGATGGAATTAGAAATTCAAGGAGCAATTCAAATGTCTCAAGAATTCAATGAATTCAAAGAAAAAATCACCAAAGATTTTGACATATTGAGGCAAGAACTTGCAGCCCTCAAAGATCTGTGAAATACAGTAGAATCCCTCAGTAACAGAATGGAGCAGGCAGAAGAAAGGATCTCTGACATTGAAGACAAAGCTTTTGAATGCTCCCAAATGCTCAAAGAGGAAGAGAAGTGGAGAGCAAAAATGGATCATTCTCTCATAGAGTTCTGGGATAATTCGAAGAAAACTAATATTTTCCTTTATAGGAATTCCTGAAGGCAATGAGGTTGCTTCAAAAGGCCCAGATGCTCTACTCCAAGAGAAAATCAAGGAGAACTTCCTAAACATGGCAAGAGATTCTGAAATTCAGATAGTAGTTTCAGAACCCCAGCACAACTCAATCCAAATAAAACATCGCCCAGACACATTATAATGAACTTAGCCAAAGTTAATATGAAGGAGAAAATTCTGCAAGCAGCCAGATGTAAGAAAACCATAACCTACAAGAGGAAGAATATTAGAATGACTGCAGATCTCTCTGCTGAAATTTTTCAAGCCAGAAAAAGATGGTCATCTACCTTCAACCTCCTAAAACAAAACAACTTTCAACCCAGGATACTGTATCAGCTAACCTGAATTTCATTTATGATGGAGAAATTAAATACTTTAATGACATTCACATGTTGAAGAAATTTGCCATAACTAAACCAGATCTCCAAGATATTTTCAGACCCATCCTCCACAATGATCAGCACAATGCTCTACAATCAAAGTAAACTGACTTAGAAATTTTTGATCAAATTTCAACTTGAACAGTGGTGAAAGGATTAAAAATGTCCACTGGACTTTCAAAAAACTTAATATCCAAAATACTACCAGGCTTATATCTTACATTAAAAGATAAATATAGACTTAGGGTGAAGGGATGGTCATCTATAATTCAGGCAAACGGAAATTCGAAAAAAGTAGGTGTTGTAATTTTATTCAGAGATACAATAGGCTTTAAACCAACAAAACTAAGGAAAGATAAGGATGGTCACTTCATATTTGTCAAGGGAAACACTCACATGAAGAGATTTCAATTATTAACATTTATGCATCCAACCAGAATGGTCCCCAATTTATAAAGGAGACTCTAACATACATGAATAATTTGATATCTTCTAACACCATAATTGTTGGAGATTTTTATACCTCTTTGGCAATGTTGTATAGATCCTCCAAGAATAAGCTAAGCAAAGAAATTTTAGACTTAAACCTGACCCTAGAACAAATGGACTTTAACTGACATCTACAGAACATTTCAACCTAACAAAACTGAATACACATTCTTCTCATCAGTCCATGTAACTTCCTCCAAAATTGATCACATCTTAGGTCACAAGTCTAACCTCAGCAAATATAAAAGTATAGAAATTATTCCTTGTGTTTTGTTGAGTCATCATGCAATAAAAGTTGAACTCACCAATCACAGGTATCTGCATACTCATACAAAAACATAGAAACTAAATAACCTTATGCTGAAAGATAGCTGGGTCATAGATGAGATTAAAAAGGAAATTGCTAAATTTTTGGAACAAAACAATAATGAAGACATGAATTATCAGAACCTGTGGGATACTGCAAAGGCAGTCCTCAGAGGGAAATTTACAGTGTTGCAAGCCTTCCTCAAGAGAACAAAAAGAGAGAAATTCAGTAACTTACTGGGACATCACAAGCAACTGGAAAAGGAAGAACATTCCAACTCCAAACCCAACAAAAGAAAAGAAAGAACTAAAATTAGAGCAGAACTAAATGAAATCTAAAACAAAAGAATTATTCAAGATATCAATGAATCAAAAAGTTGGTTTTTTGAAAAATTCAACAAAATCAATAAACCTTTGGCCAACCTAACCAAAAATAGAAAATTAAAGTCCCTAATATCATCAATCAGAAATGACAAAGGCGAAATAACAACAGACACCTCAGAAATTCAAAGAACCCTTAATGAATCCTACATACAATTTATTGTAAGAAATATGAAAAAGTGAAAGAAATTGACCAATACTTGGAAGTATGCCAACTTCCTAGACTTAATCATAAAGAATTGGAAATGCGGAACAGACCTATATCAAGTACTGAAATAGAATCAACCATATGAAATCTCCAAAAAAAGAAGAGTCTGGGACCAGATGGCTTCACATCAGAATTCTACCAAAGTTTTAAAGAGGAACTAGTACCTATATTAACTAAGCTTTTCCAAAACTTGGAAAAAGAAGGAATACTTCTCAAAACATTCTATGAAGTAAATATCACCCTGATCCCCAAATCAGGAAAAGACACAACAAGAAAAGAAAATTGTAGACCAATATCTTTAATGAACATAAATGCAAAAATATTTAATAAGATCCTTGCAAACAGAATCCAGCAACATATCAAATAAATTATACACCATGACCAAGTGGGTTTTATCCTAGGGTCTCAAGGTTGTTTCAATATACGTAAACATAAAAATATAATGCATCACATAAACAAACTGAAAAACAAAGACCATATGATTCTCTCAATAGACACAGAAAAAGCTTTTGACAATATCCGGCATCCTTTCATGATCAGAACACTTAAGAAAATACGTATAGAAGGGACCTTCCTTAAACTGATAGAGGCCATCTACAGCAAACCCACAGCCAATATCATATTGAATGGAGTAAAATTGAAGACATTTCCATTCAGATCAGGAACAAGGCAATGTTACCCATTGTCTCCACTACTTTTAAACATTGTAATGGAAGTCTTAGCCATTGCAATAAGGCAAGTGAAAGTGATCAAGGGTATACAAATTGGGTCAGAGAAGATCAAACTTTCACTCTTCACAGAAGATATGATTTTAGACCTGGAAAACCCCATGGACTCAACTAAAAAACTCTTAGAAGTGATCAAGGAATACAGTAGCATCTTAGGTTCCAAACTCAACTCACAAATCAGTAGCTTTTATATATACCAATAATAGTCAAGTCAAAAAAACAGTCAAGGACTCTATTCCCTTTATAGTTGTGCCAAAGAAGATGAAATATTTGGGAGTTTACCTAACAAAGGATGTGAAAGATCTCTATAAAGAGAATTATGAAACTCTGAGAAAATAAATAGCTGAAGATGTTAACAAATGGAAAAACATACCATGCTCATGCCTGGGAAGAATCAACATTGTTGAAATAGCCATACTACCCAAAACAATTTACAAATTTAGTGCAATCCCTATCATAGCACCACCATCATAATTTAAAGATCTGGAAAATTAGTACTTCATTTTATATGGAACCAGAAAAAAAAACCTAGAATAGCCAAGATATTGCTCAGAAATAAAAACAAATCAGGAAGAATCATGCTACCAGACTCCAAACTATACTATAAATCTATAGTGATCAAAACAGCATGGGATTGGCACAAAAATAGAGAGGTAGATGTATGGAACAGAATTGAGAACCAAAAGATGAACCCAGACACTTATCATCATTTGACCTTTGATAAGCCCATCAAAAATATAAATTGGGGGAAAGATTCCTTATTTAACAAATGGTGTTGGGAAAATTGGCTGGTGACTTGTAGAAGACTGATACTGGACCCATACCTTTCACCATTAACAATAATCGACTCTCACTAGGTAAAAAATTTAAACTTAAGACATGAAAGTATAAAGATTCTTGGAGAGAGTGCAGGAGAAACACTTGAAGAAATTGATATGGGAGAATACTTTATGAGGAAGATCCCCCAGGCAATTGAAGCAACATCAAAAATACATCACTGGGATCTGATCAACCTAAAACGCTTTTGCACAGCCAAGAACACAGTAAGTAAGGTAAGCAGACAGCCCTCAGAATGGGAGAGGATATTTGCAGGTTGTGCTTCTGACAAAGGTTTGATAACCAGACTCCAGAGAGAAGTCAAACTTATTAATAAGAAAATTACAAGTAATTCATTTCTTTGTGGGCAAAGGACTTTAACAGAAGCTTCTCTGAAGAAAATAGGCACATGACCTACAAACACATGAAAAATGATCATCATCTTTAATCAGAGAAATGCAAATAAAAACCACTTTGAGATATCATCTAACTACAGTAAGAGTGGCTCTTACAAAATACCACAACTACAGATGTTGGCATTGATGTGGAGAAAAGGGAACACTTCTGTACTGCTGGTGGGAGTGCAAGCTAATACATCTCCTTTGGAAAGAAGTATGGAGAATACTCAGGGATCTAAAGGTAGACCTGCTGTTTGATCCTGCAATTCCTCTACTAGGTATATATCCAAAAGATCAAAAATCACTTCATAAAGATATTTGCACCAGATTGTTCATTGCAGCTC
>CAUYON010182814.1:0-19314 GCA_963573935.1 Arctocebus calabarensis | reverse complement strand
TTTAAGAAAGAGGAAACTAGTTGGACTTCAAGTTATCTGATGAAGTTCTGAATTAATGAAACTGGACAACTGAAAACTTTATGGAATCATTTTTATCTTGGATGTATGGTGTTATTAAAATGCTGACCATATTTCCTCAGTCCTCTTGTTCCTAGGAAAACAAAAACAAAATTCAGAAACCATGAAAACTCAACATAATTCCATTTACAAATATAAATGCTAAATATATCTATTGAAGAAAATATAAGAGCAGACATAATATAATCAATTTTCAATTTTCTGTGCTAATAAAGGGAAAATCTGTTGTGGATAATAAAACAGCCAATACATTTTTTAAAAATCAAAAAAAAAAAAAAAAAGAAAGAAAGAAAACAACCATCTGTCTCCAGCATCATACTCTTTAGAATGTAATTTCTTTGGTTTGAATTTGGTTTTTATCCTTGCATTTACTCGAAGTGGAGGGGGTACTCCTGTGACATGCATAAGGAACCCTTTGCCTGAACAAGACAGTTATACTAGAATAATCCTGTGAACATCCCAGTCACACCACAGGGTGATATGGAGGCGTTCTGACCATAGGAGAAAAGAAAAGGAAGAGAGGAAAGCAGAGAGTGTGCTCTGAGATAAACCAAGATGGAAATGAAGTTTAATTTCTCCACAGGCTTTTTATGTGAGGACCAGGAACCACTCAACTATGTCAGGAATCTCAAAATTCCAAAGACAAATAACTATTTGGGGGCCCCTCCTAGGAGCTGTAGCTTACAGGAGCAGCCAGTGCCCTTCTGACAGGTATCAGTGGGGTGGCTCAGGAGTTTGCTTTCCGCTCTGATCTCACTTTCTTTCTCTTTTTGCAGCTCCAGACCACCCCTTTCTCCCCACTCCCCTTCCCACCCTTGCAACAAAAAAGCAGTAGCCTTTCCTAAGGTTCCAGGCAGCTACAGAGGGGCAGTATCTGCCTTCAGCTTCCCTCAGACCTGCAGGATGGAGGGTCCAGGGGAGCCCAGGCTACAGAACCTGTACCTACCTGGGTGCCAAACCAGCCGAGTGGGACATGCCCTCTCACCCTCGCCTTCGAGTGGATGTCAGACATAGAGGCCTGTGACCCCAGGACATCCTTGGAGTAACTTGGAGGGAGCACCCAAGGGAACCACGAGACCCGCAGAGCAGGAGCCCTGACCAAGACAGAGGACAGGAGGAGGAAGAAGGGACGGAAAGTCCAGGATGAGTCCTAGACCATCAAGGAGGAGGAACTTTAAGAAAGAGTTCCATGCTGACCAGTGGAAGATGGCAAGGGAAAGAGGAGGAGACTGAAGGGGAGAAACAGAGGAGAACGGAGCAGAGGAGCCCACTCCATATGCAGAGTCTCACTGAGGAGTCCACTGGGTCATCCACTAAAGCCTTGGCCAATGAAGACGACAGGGCATTTCAGCCAGGGGACTGACTGATACGGTGCACTGAGCACACTGGAAGGCTGAAACAGAGGGGAGGAAGAGGCAGACATGACATGCAGACGTGCAGTCTAAGATAGAAATGACCCTACTTTCAAACTGAGAGAAAGGGCGGGTCTAGTGAGGGGCAGGGGCATTGTGGGGGGGGGGGTCCTGGGGCATCATCAAAGATAGAAACCAAATAGCGGAAGCTGAGGTAAGGAAAAGAGGGGCCCAAAGAGTCTCATAAAGATTCACTAGATCAAAAATATGAGCCATCCTAACATTCTTTAACAAAATTAAAGGATATGTTTTTAAAAAGCAAACAGATCAAATAAAGCCATAGAATAAATATAAGAAATACACAATTGTAATAGACAAAATGAGACACAACTAAAATCATTGTATTATTTGTATTAATAAATTTCAATTCACTATTAAAAAGGCTTTTGAGATGGACTCACAAAGCAAACCCCAGCTCTACCCTGTTTGCAAGAGATTATACTTCCATGGTTAAGGAAAGGGGAGGGAACCTGGAAACCAAAGCGAGGGGAACTAAGATGCAAATCCTTCAGGGACTGGGAAGGATACTTGGGTAGGGGTTCTGAGCTGAGACAGGTGGCCAGGCATGGAAACTAACCCAAGAGGCCTGAGCCAGACCACCACAGTGTGGTCTATTCAGTAGTGTCAGGGTTTACAGCTATATCTTATGTTTATTTTGGATAGGAAGTTTTATTATGGAGATTCTTACAGGAAACGTAACTGCAGTGTCCAGGCAGGCACTGTCTAGCCCTCTTCATCTCTTTCCTCCCAGGGATTGACTGACTTTGCCACGGAATTTCTGATAACTGCAGATTTCCTGGGACCTCACAGTATTAAAAAGATCAGTCAGTCCTATCAGGAAGCTACATTCCACACTATCTGATGAGGGTCTATCAGCATTTTCTTCTTAAGCCCTATGCAACCTTCCAGCTGCAAACAACCATAGTCTGTGAGGCCCAGTCCATACTGCTCCAGTCTGGGCAGAGACTGTGGGCTAAGAGGGCGAGTCTCTGTCCTTAGGGCGGACACTGAATGGCAAACCCAGAACCGACAGGACCGGGCCTGTGATGTTCCCATTAACACCTCAGTGGTTCATCCCCAGGTAGTTTGACACAAATTGTTCAAGTTCCTCAACCTTATAAGGGACCCTGGCTTTGTACACGAGCAGATACATTCTTCCCTTAGTGAGTCCTCTTGACACATGTTAGGGAGAGACCCCAGGTAGCTAGACAGGGCGGGGGGTCGCCACTTCTGCTGTGGCCCATGATTTGCTATGACTTGATGCCAGGACTCGAACAAGTCCCCTTCGCTCCTTCTGACAAGTACTGATCAGAAGTCACTTCTTTTTTAGTCTCAGGAACCAGTGCAATGAAAAAGCCACCAAATGAAATTATTACATTCACTTTAGGAGTCAACATTTAGTTTAAGCTAGAAAGCTAAGACTCAAGTGTCATCTGAGAGTAAATTAGGGAACTCTGTCCACTCTCAGGAACAGGAACATCAGGATAATTTAAAAGCACGGCGAGGGGTCTAAGGCCCCTCTGATCTGAATGGAACCAGGTCAGGACTGCACAGAATCAGACCCAGAGGGGTGGAAGGCAGTTCTCATCTCCTCCCTAAACTCTCTTTCCTTCTCCCTTCCCACTCCACTCATTTGCAGACCACAGCCCTGCACTGAAGAGTGTTTTATATTTTCCATCTGTACCTCTTCAGTAGTAGGTACATCATAAATGTGGCCTTGCTTTAGACAATGGTTTGTTTGGTTTCCAAAATACACCTTGGTCTAGTCGAGGGGCACAGGGGGTTTTCTATCCTTGATCCTTACGTGTGTGTCTGGCCTGAAGGCCAGAGGCTGGAGGTATCCATGATCTGTGGATACCCTGCTTCTTGCACTGTGTTGGGGTTGTCTCTGGAGGTTGTCTGCCCCACATCTGCTTCTCCCTCCTCCAGGACTGCATCTTCATTTCTTCCTGGGGCCATGTGGCTCAGATGAGCTAACTCTCATCTTGTTCTGAGGCAAGCATTTCATTCATTCATTTACTTGTTCATGTAGCAAATATTGGTTGGCAGCTTATGAGACCCTGCTCTGGGCACTTGGAATAAAGCAGAGAACAAAGCAAGCCAATTTCCTATTCTTGTGCAACTGACACTTTAGTAGCAAAGATAATACAAACATACCATAACAGGTAAGTGCAGTGGAGAAGAATATAAGGAGTCAATCTGGCTGTTGCATTTCTTAGAACTGGTCTGATGGGCCCGTATATCACATGGGCCTTAGGGGTTTGTTCTTGGACTGTGCTCCATCTCCATGGGTTTGTCATGGTGGTGATGTATGAGCTTGAGTAGCCAAAAGCCATTCCTTGGGGGGAACATATTTGACAATAAAGCCAACCCACAGGAAACCAGCACTGAGCCCAGTCTAGCAACACTATTTGAACTCCTGGATCCAGCTGAGCCCGAAGCCCCCATCCCTGGCCCTTTTCAGTTACCCAGGCTAATATAATGCCCTTTTTCTACTTAGGCCTCTACAGTTGCATTTCTGCCACTTGTCATCAAAGATCCCTGGTAGAGATTGAACAAATGTCTATAAAATCCTTTAAAATTCCAGGATTTTATGATGTTTAGACTGCACTCAGGTTCAGAGAGGATCATCCCTGTAGGGGAAGACTTGGCATCCACGTCTAGCACCTGCCTTCCTTGACACACTGTTAGGACTTTTAGATAATCTTTTTAGATGTACTGTTTCCTTGATCTGACAAACACTGAAAATGGACCAAATTAACAGGTTAGGAAACCTGTGACTTTAAGTTGAAAGGTTTCTCCTTCCTCACCTTGCCCATTCTTACTGCTACGCTCCAGGGTCCCCCTACCTTGCTGTTCCCTGCTCTGAGTGGGGTCCCTTAGTCTCGAGGTATCCTCTCCCCAAACTAGCTCTGTTCATGTCACTCCTGACCCCAAAAAGAACCTGGAAAGACTCCCCACCAACCACAGAGCAAAAACAAGGCACCACTGCTTCACCTGGGGGTTACCTAGAGGCCTGGCAATGTCCTCCCTCTTTCCCTCGTTTTAAGCTCCAAACTGGAATCTTCCAGATGTTAGTGAATCCTTTCTGCTGTTGAAAAGCTGAATCAGAAAGATGTCTCCCAGCCCTATGAAAGTGAAAGCCAATTTCAGGACATATGTAACCTGCTTAGGGAACTGGAAACAACAAAGTTAAAGTAGTTGTAGAATGTCCTGCCTAGAACTCTCTTAACTAAAATGCTAAAATCCAGGCTGGATATCCAGACTGTTCCTCTATATTGAAGTGATTTGGAGTCTCCAGACAAGCATGGAAAAAAAATTCATTTTTACTGATACGATTTCAAACAGTGAAGTTTCTAACAGTCTATGATTTTAGAGAATAAGCTTGGTTAGAAAGAAAGCCAGTCATTCAAAGAGGCAGCAGTTTTGAGTCTTTGCAGCTGTGATGTGTCCTTGAAAGAAATATTCTTTTGCTATTAACTTGGCAGCTGGCTTTATCTGAGTCTGTTGTTCCAGCCAGAGGTGATCAGATCCTGTTTCCTCCCCCACAGTTTAAATGGGGAGATCCTAACACAGCGAGACATTTCCCACAAAGTTTGGTCAGGATGAGAACAGGGAAACCCAGAAGGGCCCTCAACACTATATGGGGAAGTGAGCAAAATCTCATTGGTCTGGACTTTCACATACTCTGAATCCTGGCTCCCACTCTGGCCCCAGTCTGCCCAGCAGGTACTGGCCTCCCACCAGGTAGGTTTACACAGGACCACCAGGCTGAGAGATGAAAGACCACCAACCTTGCTTCCTCTGGGAGGTTAGGAAACTGTGAAGTCAGTCAGATGGTTTCTAGAAAAGGAACATCAGGCAGCATGAAGCCGAAGTTCTGTAGGTTGAAACCAATGGTCTCTCCCTGCTAAGGCCTGACACACACAGCTCAGAGTTGCCAGCTAGTGCCTGCCTTCATCCCTTTAGAAGACTCTCAAGGAAGGAGCAGATTCAGCATGGGGTGTGTGAGTGTGTAAGAATAACAATCTGAGCATACCTATGGATGTACTTGTACAGTTTAATTACATCTGCCTATAAAAAAAGGATACATATTTCTGTGTAAGAAGATAGACAGAAGGAATTAGTAAGTTGGTCACTTCACTGTAACAGACATCACCGGTCCTCATAAGGATCTGCCTCTCCTCTCGGGCCTGGGCCCTGAGGTGAAGCAGTGGGACTACTTCTGACCTGCGGGCTTTAACAGGATGTGGTGTGTCCCACCTCTGTTGTAAACACTCAACAACTAGAGGTTTCCCCAGCTCTTCTCATGCCATGGCTCTGAGGAGGCTGAATGCTCTGAAGGTGAGAGCTACAGCCTCAGGATTTTTGGAGAGCCCTGATGGACCTGAAATTGATTTCTCTGATGGTCCTAGTAAGCCGGTCAGGGCACAAGGCCCACTCTCCCTCTCCACATCGCTCCCTGCCAGCTAATCAGTAGGCCCTGAGTGCTGTTTCCAAGCCATCTGCAGTCTTTCATTCTGTCCCTCTCTTTCAAAGTCTGATGTTTTTGTTGACAACGCTCTAAAGATTGTTCTCCCTCACATGAGTAAATGTGTGCAAATAACTAAATCTCTCCAGTCATTCTTTATTCAGGGAAAAGCAATCAAACATTAATGATTGAGACTAAAGATAACAAGTTCTGGATATCTTGAACTGGATATTGAGTTTTTGTTTTTTTTTTTTTTTGGCAATAAAGAAATTCTTTTCTATAAAAACTTTTGATCTACATTATTTGATTTTTTTCAAGGTACAAAACATTAATATTAGAAGCAAAGAGAAAAAACAATAAAAGAACAATAAAACAGAAAACAAAGGACAAGGAATTGTTCTATGCAGCTGCATACATTGTGTGTATGTGTGTATACAGGCTGAGTTATAATAAAAATACTTATGTATTACAGTCAAATTTCATGTAGAGTTAGATTCCACAATTTCTAATCAAGCATGACTGGAGCACCATTTTCTGAGTCTTCAATTACATGACAAATTAAAGCTATGCAGCAGTCATTTCTGACCGTCAGCATCATGACAAATGCTTGATAAGATACAATTTTTCTCCTTGTTCACTTGTAAAAATTAGTGCCTTTTTATGATGTTCTACAAGTTGTTCCATAGTGCTGAATTTACGCTGCCCAATGCAGTAGACAGTCTCTTTTAGTTGGACTTTGAAATGCTTGTTTTTCCCTTGTGCTTTTAGTGATACTGAGAAATCATTTGGCTAAAAGAGAAAAAAAACACATATGGTTAACATATCAAAAGCTATCAATAAGCATCTTTTAATTAAACAAATAATAGCTCAAACTTGAGCATTTACTAAGAACTAGGTACCATGCTAAGTTATTTACATAGATGATCTGTTTTACTCCTCAAAACAAACTGTTTTTACAGTTAAGAAAACTAAGGCTCAGGGAAGCTATCTGACCAATGATCAACCGTCTAGTTAACAGAGACAGGATTCAAACCTGTGTAGTCAAAAATCTTTTAACATCCATGGCTCCCATGGCATATACCTACAACAAATCCCTTAGTTTAATATTTCATGCACAAGAGCTTTCTTTTCTCTAGTCAGACTCCTAGAGAAACCTATGGGAAAATCTAAGACAGCTAGCCCTTTTCAATTTGTAGCTATCAGTAGCTATTATTGGGATAACACTCTGAATTCTGAAAAATGAAAGATACAGAAATGAGAATTAATCTAATTCTAATGAGAGGCCATAAATTCAAATGCCTATAAGCGACAAAAGAGAAATGCAACCAAGTGTCAAGGCGGAAAGGTAGACGGACAGAGGGAAAGATAGTGCATGGCCAATCTAAAATCTAAAGGAAGTACCCATTTCTCAGCTATAACTGTTGCCTTGCAGGAACAAGGGCTCAATGTTAGCAGGCCTTACAACTTTAAATAGAAAGCCTAAAATCTGAATTTTTGGAATAAATATACCAATATTCAAATATTGGCAATGAATTCATATATTTAAAAAAAAAAAACAACACTTTGAGGGCCAAACATAATATCCCTATTAGAGACCTCTACCATAAAAATTATATGGCTAAAAATAATGGTATACTGTATTTTTGTTTTTTGTTTTTGTTTTTTAAAAAGACAGGATCTTCCTGTGCTGCCCAAGATGGAGTGCAGTGGCAAGATCATAGTTCATTGTAACCTCAAACTCCTGGGCTCAAGTCTTGCCTCAGTCTCCAAAATAGATGGGATTACAAGCACACACAAACACACAGGCTAATTTTTAAAAATTATTTTTTGTAGAGAAAGAGTCTTTCTTTGTTGACAAGGCTGGTCTTAAACTCCTGGCTCCAAGTGATCCTCCAATCTCAAACACCCAAAGTGCTGGGATTACAGACATGATCCACCATGCCTAGCCTTGTGTTTTGGCTAACATCTATGCTTGACTACCCACAAGAAGATACTTATCAGTCTGCATTTAGGTTACTCTTTTTAATGAGGTAGGTTTTTTTCCCTCTAGGATGATGAACACGAGTGTTTGGGGAATTTTTTATTCTGTTTTTTTAGTTTTTTTGAGACAGAGTCTCACTATGTTGTCCTGGGTAGAGTGCTGTAGCATCACAGCTCACAGCAACCCCAAACTCTTGGGCTTAAGCAGTTCTCTTGCCTCAGCCTCCCAAGAACCACCTTCCCGAACTTCTCATTGAAAAGTTCAATTAATCTTCCTCTGTCTCTCACTCTCACATGTTTTCTTCATTCTTTCAAACTTTTGCACAATTATACATTCACACAAAGTCAACATTAATCATGATTTGATTAAGTGGAAAAGTAGTGATAACCTTCATCAAGGAAGAAGGGCCATTTTTAAGAAAAGTATGATCAAATCCTAATATCCTGAACAGTACCTCAAATTATAACATACCTGTATTATTCTTTCACTTTTAGGGTTTTGTAATGTTATTAGTATTACAATATAATTTACTTTTTATTGCAAATGCATTTCAAATACAGAAACAACTGGAAAGAATATTGACTTTAGTTTTTGAACATTTATGCTTACATCTTAGCTTACTACCTGCTTAAACTTTTGGGAAGCCACTTAACTCAGTTTTTTTTTTTTTTTTTTTAAATATCCAGAACTATGTATTTTGGAAATCAACTTACCGAAGATTCACTATCACGAATAAGGAAATCCCCTTCATGCCCTCTTTCATTTAATGCCATTTCTGCTTGATGCCTGGTGACTTTGCCATAATACCAAGGATTGCCAGCAAACTTCCCAGTGAGTGAAGGCCTAATGTAATCACATTGCGGAGGTGATGGTTCCAAACCTGAGGTTAATGGATTATTCTGCATAATGGTAACATAGTTCTTTGGCACCAGACCAACCATTCCATTGATTTTCCTGCATTTCCACCACTCTGGGTCATTTTCAGGTTTTTCAATAACATCCATTACATCTCCTTTCTCAAAATTAAGTTCTTCATCATTGGATGAACTGAAGGGGTAAAGAGCTTGTACTACATGCAACACTTGACCAGTATTTAGGTTACTGACGACTGCTGCTAATTTCTCTGATAGAGAACCCACATGGTCACCCAAAGGACTGTCACCTTCTTCAGTTACATAGTTTGAAGGGAACCATCCGACTTGTCCATTATAGCTACCCCGCCACCACCCATCACTGCATTTCTCCATGACGATCACCTTCGTCCCTTTTATCAATGATAATTCATCCTCCCTCTCAGCCATGTAGTTAAATTTCACATAAGCAGGCATGTTGAGATCATAGAGACGTTCGCCTGGGTCAACAAAACTATCATCAGCCGGAGATGCAGAATCTGGTACACTAGGTTTTCTTTTTACTTTTCCAATTCCTGTTTAAATAAAAAGGGGTAATAGAAAGAGAATACAAAATAGTGATTATCAAAAATCCCAATTTATTCACTGAAAAAGAATCAACTCTGTATAGTTTTTTTTAAGCCTTTAGATTTAGACAACAAATTTTCATGGGGTACAATCACCTTTTGGAAATGAGATACAAAATGAAGATTTAACTTCCATTATCTGACAGTTTGCCCTCTTATCTTTTCTCTTGTCAAAGGCACTGAAATAACTACATAAAGTTAATGTACTTTCTCCTAATTCTAAAACATAGATTTCTCTCCTAGCTACAATCAAGTATGCATGCTTCTCTTGGTTTTATTAACCTAGAGTCACAATTAGCTGTATAGAAATAAGACAATGGCTTAAATTAGAATTTGATATGCAATATAAAATTGTAGTTATGTCTGGGTAATCTTTCCATTTGCTTAGTTTCCAGACTCAGATAGCTCTACTCATGTTTCATTTGAAAACATATGCCCAGATACACACACACACACACACACACACACACACACCCTCCCGTTTGTCTCCCAACTTCAATATCCCCATTTACATGTAACCTCCACCAAGGGCAGGACTTTCTGTTTACTTTGTTCACAGATATAATCAAGGACTCTGTACAGTGCTTAAGATATAGTAAATGCTCAATCTGCTGTAAAAAAATCACCAAACAGTATCATCAGCATAAATGTATGCTACGTCAACTTTAGTCACGCATTTCACTGCTGTTCATTTCTTACCATGTGATTGTTGTACTCTGCTTTATCTAGAAAGCTGAGATTTTCCCAGACAAAACTTCTCAAATTCCTTCTCAGTCTCAAAACTTTCTCACTACCTTCATTCTTTCTTCACCCAAGTCTCCAAATCCCAATTCTTTCTGAATTCTTAATATTATCTTTCCTGATTTTTTTGAGACTCTTTGCCATTCTTGTTTCTCTTCCCCCAAATAAGGTCACTTTAACTCAGATATTCCTTTTAAACCATACCATTCTTTATAAAGTTGTCTTTCCCTTGTCCCTCAATTTTTTCACAACTCATTCATACTCCTAACTTTATAATCTGATTCTCTGTCTCCACCATTATACCAAACTACTCAATTAAAACCAATCTTATAAAAACTGTATCATCTCCCTACTGACAAATCAGTACCTTTCACTTTGCAGTCTTTAACTTAAACTCTCTATGCAGCAAACAGTATCACACTACTTTATTGTTTTCTTCTCCTCTGAGTTGCCTGAGTCTCCTATGTTCTTGTGTCTCTCTCTTTTGGCTCCTCTAAACCTTGTTGTTATAAACTGCATTGTACTTGCTTACCAGCCTGTCTTTTTTTAATATGAGAGTGAACTCCCTAAGGACAGAAAACTAATCTTATTCCATTGTATCCCCAGTGCTCAGCAGTATCCACATTAGAAATATGAACAAAGTGAACGTTTTCTGAGTTAAGTGAATGATTTCTTAGTTCAAAGTGTTTCCCAAGATGCCTTAATCTTCTCTTCTAGTGTAAGAAAATTATATACTTTCATTTTCTATGACTTACTGTTCATTAAGTCACTGTATGAGCATGAAAACCCATCACTTAGGTTCCCTGATATCCTAGAACTTGCAGTATTTGCTTCTTTGTTCCTGGGTTACTTCACTTAGAATAATGGTCTTCACATTCATCCAAGTTGCGTCAAAAGACATTATTTCATTCTTTTCTGATGGCTGAATAGTACTCCATGGTATATACAGTAGAACCTCTGTAAGTTGACCAAAGGGACTGTAACAAACTGGTCAGCATATGGAGGAAGTAAACATATGGGAATTAGGCCTACTGTAGTAATAGGTACATGTGGTACATGTTTGGTCTATGAAAATCAGGTAAACTTAAGGAGATAGTCAATGTAGGGAGGTGGCCAACTATGAAAGTTCTACTGGGCACGTGTCTGTGTCCATAATATATAACAATAACAAAAGATGAATACAAGCACACTGAGTATCTCCTGTAATTGCAGAAGTCAAATGTGACTCGAGTATTACAAAGTTAACACAGTCTTTTCTCTCTTAAAATGCGTATACTTGTTTTTGGCACCCTGTTATGTACATTTGTACAATAGCAGAATACAGTACACACTTTTCTCAAGTGCACATTAAGTCACTGTTATCAAACAATAGCAGAATATAGTACACACTTTTCTCAAGTGCACGTTAGGTCACAAAACTACTCTAAATAAATCTGAAATTGAAACCATACAAAATATCTTCTCTGACCATAGCAGAATGAATCTAGAAATAACTAACTGAAAGGAAAACTGGAAAACTCACAAATATGTAGAAATTAATGAACATATTCTTAAACAACCACTGGGTCACAAAGAAATTTCAGGTGGGATTAGAAAATACTTCAAAACAAATGAAAATACAACATACCAAAACCTATGGATGCATCAAACACAGTGGTCAGAATGAAATATCGAATCTCTAAAAGCTTACTTAAAAAAGATCTCAAATCAACAACTTAAATCCATAACTTAAGGAACTAGAAAAAGAAGAAACTAAACCCAAAGCTAGTAAAAGGGAGAAAATAACAAAAATGGCAACAGATATTTGATTGCTCATGAGAGGGTTGACATGAAAAGTATCTTTAAATAGAAAATGATGAAGAGGGAATCAGCAAAACCAAAACTTGTTATTTGACAATAGCAACAAAACTAAACTTTTACCTAGACTGATCAAAAAGATGGGAGATGGGAAGAGAGAGAAGACTCCAATTATTACACTAAAATCAGAAATGAAGTGGGACTATTTCTACAGACCTTATTTTGGAAATTTTAAAAAATAATTATGAGCTAAAAAAAATAATTATGAGCAAATACTATGTATGCCAATAAATTAGTTAATCTAGATGAGAAAAAGATCAATTCCGAGAAAGACACAAACTACCAAAACTGCTCAGTAAGAAACAGGAAATTTGAACAGGCATAAAACAAGTTAAAGAATTAGTAATCAAAATTTCTCAATAAAGAAAAGCCCAGGATTCCCATGGTTTCACTGGTGAATTTTACCAAACATTTAAAGAAGTAATACCAACAGTACCCGTAATACCAAAGCCATCACAAGAAAACCTAGTATCACATATAAATATAGAAGCAAAAATCCTCAACAAAATTCAGTTGATTTTCCTTATTAAAGTAGTTATGTTCTATAAAATTACTGTGAATACTGAATTAGCAAATTCTGAACCATTGTTCCTAGAAGAAATACAGAATTAGCCATTAGTCACATTAGTGTCAACCAATTACTACATAAACTTGTTTTATTCCTGTTTCTCTTTAAAAACACTTTAATATAAATTATGCTTTATTCACACTGACTTCACAACTAAAATCACTGTAACTCATGCCTGAGTGAAGCTTATCTAAAATACATTTTTTTCCATAAGGCAAATTACAATTTTCTTATGTTTGAAACACTAGACTACACTTAACATTATGCTTGGAGGGTATCTTAAACAGCCATTCACCCACAAAAAAGAACAAAAATGTAAAAGCACTGAACTAAGTAGACTGTAAAAAGACATTTGTTTATAGTATGAGAGGTGAAACAAGAAAGCACAGCATTACCTCAATTGGGAATATGTACATCAGGTGACTCTGCAAATGTACATAAAAGCACTGTATCAATTTTGAGCTTACAAATAAATTTCATCAAGTAGGTGAATTCACAAATATGGAATCTGTGAAAAATCACTATCACCTGTTCTAGAAAACCAAACCAGCAAGCATATTAAAAGGATCATTTATCATGACTATGTGGGTTTTGCGCAAGGGTGCTTCAACATCTGAAAATCAATCAATGTAACATACTGCATTAGTAGAATTATGGGGAAGTACATAGTCACCTTCATTGATGCAGAAAAAGCTTTGTATAAAATCCAAAATCTTTTTACAATACAAACACTGAGCAAACTAAGATTAGAAGGAGATTTCCTCAACATAATAAAGGGCATTTGTGAAAAATATCACAATCAATAGGGAAAGACAAAGTTTTCCCCCTATGATCAGCAAACAACAGGGCAAACATAACCTCTTCCACAACTTCTCTTCAACACTGTAATGGAAATGCTACCCTGAGCAACTGTTGAGGTAATCTAAACTAGAAAGGAAGAAGTAAAATGATCTTGATTCACAGATGACACAGTCTTATAAACAAAATCCTAAAGAATTCACACACAACATCATTAGAATTTCAGCACAGTTGCATGATACAAGATCAACACACAAAGATCATGTGCATTTCTATATACTAGCAATGACAATTCAAAACGGAAATTAAGAAAATAATTCCACTTACGGCATTAAAAAGAATAAAATACACAGGAATAAATGTAATCATTTAAGAGTATAAAACAAAGTTGAAAGAGATTTAAAAATACCTAAATAAATGGAAAGACATTCTGTGTTAGACAGCAATACCATCCAAAGCAATCCACAGATTCAATGCAATCCTTATCTAACTTCATCAGCGGATTTCTAAAATTCATATAGAACTGCAAGGGACCCCAAGTAGCCACAACAATCTTGAAAAAGTTAAACCGGGTGGGGAGACTCACCCCCTCTGATTTCAAAACTACAAAGCCACAGTAATCAACAGTGTAGTATTGGTGTGCAGACAGACATATACACCAATGAAACAGAAGTGAGAGTCTTAAAATAAACCTATATCTCTATGGTTAACTGATTTTCATCAAGGGTACCAAGATCATTCAATGGGAGCAAAGAATAGTCTCTTTGACAAATCATACTGGGATAAATGGATATCCACACACAAAAAAATGAAGTTGGACTCCTACTTCAGGTCATATATAAAAGTTAACTCAAAATGGATCAATAACTCTTAAGAAGACAAGACTAAACATCCACGACCTTGGACTTGGCAATTGAATTTCCAGATACTGACACACATACACACACACACAACAAATCAATTGTACTTTATTAAAATTTAAAACATTAGTGCACAGGACCCTATCAAGAACCCAAAAAGGCTGGGGCGCAGTAACTCACAGCTGTAATACTAAGCACTCTGGGAGGCCAAGGTGGATGGATTGCTTGAGCTCACAAGTTCGAGACCAGCCTGAGTAAAAGCAAGACCCCCCTGTCTCTACTAAAAATAGAAAAACTGAGGTAAGAGGATGGCTTCAGCCCGAGTTGGAGGTTGCTGTGAGCCATGACGTCACAGTACTCTACCCAGGGTGACAGCTTGAAACTCTATCTCAAAAAAAGAATGTAAAAAGACAATCTATAGAATTACATAGAATAGAACATTTATAAATCTTACTAAGCATCAAGTGTCAAGAACATATAAGTAGCTCTTAAAAAACATCAAAACTTAATTCATATAAATGCATCAATGTACAAAGTTATAATTTAATAAAAAACAATTAAAAAAATAAATTTCTAAATAAAGGGATGGTTAGGAACATAAAAAAACAACTAATTCAAAACTGAACAAAGAACTTGAATAAACATTTTTCTAACAAAGATATACAAATGGCTAACAGGCACATGAAAAGATGTTCAACATCATTAGTCATTAGGGAAGCACAAATCAAAACCACAATGAAATACTACCCTAGACCCGCTAGAATCAGGGGGTCACGACTCCTTTGTAACAGTGAAACTATAACGCAGCATTTGGAAGGTTGACAACCACTGCGCTAGATGGAAATAAACATAAAAATTTTCACAAAAGGATAATGTAAGTATTGACATGATATAGAGAAATTAGAACCTTCTTACAATGATGGTTGGAAGGTAAAGTGGTGCAACCGATGTGGAAAACAGATTAACAGTTTCTTAAAAAGTAAAACAGAATTACTATATGATCTATCAACTCCACTCCTAGGCATATATCCAAAGGAACTGAAAAACAGACATTTGAACAAATACTTAAACATGAAGGTTCACAGCAACATTATTCACAATAACTGAGACATGAAAACAAGTTGAATGTTTATCCAACAGATGAATAGAAAAATGAAATGTGGTATATAAATATAATGGAATATTATTCAGCCATAAAACGGCTGAAGTACTGATAATATAGTATAACATGGGCAAACTTTGAGAAACAAGTGAAATAAGTCAGATACAAAGGCCACATATTGTATAATTCCATTCCTATGAAATATCTAGAATAAGTAAATCTATAGAGACAGAAAGCAGATTAGTGGTTGCTAGGGGCTGAGGGGCAGGGGGAATGGGGAGTGACTATTTAATGGATATAGGGTTTCCTTTTAGGGTGATGAAAATATTTTAGATTTACACAGACGTGATGGTTGCACAACACTGTTAATGTGTACTCAACATCACTGAGTTGTGTATGTTATATGACTTTTAGCTCAAAAATAATTTTAAGAGTCCTCAATCTTCAGAATCATCTTGCATCTCCCTACTGCCCACCACACTTTACTTTCCCACAATGGCTGCTCTTGTTCATGCCTATTATACTGTACTTAAGCCTTTGATACCCTCTAAACTAGTTTCCTCCCTAATTTAATCTCTCCATTTAACCCATCATCCATAATGACAAGATAATCTTACTATTAATATAGCTGCAATCACATGATGCCCTGCTCAAAAGCCAATACTGTCTCTTCTTCATCGTTAATCAAATTATGAGAAATACTCTGTCTACACTGTACAGTCCTTAACTGTCTTTATAAGTTTATGATATAGACTATTGACAAAAAGCACAGACCCTGAATCAGGCTTTGGATTCCAATCTCAGCTCTACTGCTTATTGAAATCTTAAGCAAACTCTTTACTTTTCTGAGCTTAGAAATGAAGAAAACACCACTTACTTCATAAGAGTGTTATTGAGAATTAAATAATGTAAAGTGGCAGCATAGAAATGTCTAATAAACATTAAATAAAAGATGCTTTTATTTTGGTACAGGACTTGTACCAAAACTTCTCAAATTTTAATAAAAATGGCTACTCAAAACCCCCAAAATAAAGTTTCTAGGCTCGGCCCCTGTGGCTCAACGGGCTAAGGCGCCAGCCATGTACACCTGAGCTGGCAGGTTCGAATCCAGCCTGGGCCCGCCAAACAACAATGACGGCTGCAACCCAAAAATGGCCGGGCGTTGTGGCAGGCGCCTGTAGTCCCAGCTGCTTGGGAGGCAGAGGCAGGAGACTCGCTTGAGCCCTGGAATTGGAGGTTGCTGTGAGCTGTGATGCCATAGCACTCTATCCAGGGTGACAGCTTGAGGCTCTGTCTCAAAAAAATAAAAAAAATAAAGTTTCTACTTTTGTAACTTAATCTTGTTTTCTGATTTCTTCCCCAAAGCTTATTAACTCTTTCTAATAATTTTATTAATCTTCCTCTGTTTCTCGGCACCCTTCATTTCCCACCCCTACCCCCAATGATGTGTAACCTCTCCTTTTTTAAATAGCCAAGCACCTTGTACTTCTAATGTACCTGTATTATAATTCTTCCTGTATTTATCTTTTAAGCTCATCTACTATAGGATAAGCTTCCTATGTCTCACTATCTTTTACATTTCCTATACCATTCAGAACTGTGGACACAGCAGATTCTCAATAAGTATTTGTTAAATTGAATAAAACGGAATGATATAAGCGAATTCAAAAAAATTTTTAAACCTTAAAATAAAGATTAGTTTCCAAATAATGTTTTAAGAGAATTCTGAAAAAGATAATATCTAAGACTAATTTTATGTTACCAAAAAAAGAAAATAAGAATTAAAGTCACAAGTGGGAAAACACTAAGAATACTTTAATGTTAGAGGCCAGAAATATTTAAGGGAAAAGAACATAAGCTTAGAATATTTGTTTTCTATATAACAGAAAACCCTCAATAATCTCTCTTGTTAGCATGTCTTCAACCTCACACCTGTGCTCCTTAACATGCTGGTCCTTTAACTAATGCTACACTATCAACTCCTCAGAATTCCCAAAACCCCGTGTTCTTTCAAGGCTCTGAGCCTTGCACATAGTATTTGTCTGCCTAAAACAGTTCCCATCCTCATTCTTCAAGACTCTTCAAGTCCAGGTATTTTGTCACTAAATATTTCCTTTTTCTCTTCTTAAAAGAGAAAAAGGAAATATTTGATGTATTCTTCCTTTGAGCCATTACTACTCTTTATAAATATCTTTTCTAAAACACTTAATATTCTGTTTACAAAAATCATCTTCCTTGAGATCAAATACCAAGTTTTTAATCACATCTCTATCCCCAGTGCCATGCCCTTATTAAATATTCCATTAACTTTATTCCATTAAATATTCGGTAAGTTGTACAGGGTGTCCATAAAGATTGTGTGTAATTAAAATTGTCAACTATTTTAAATTGCACATGAACTTTATGGAAACCCTGCTATTTCTCTGCTTCTAATTCTTTGAGAAGGGCCTATTCACTTTAAAGGGCCTTTATTTCTGTTGCTAGAAAAATAGTTCCTACATCAAAGAGAACAGATACAAATGCTTTACAAAGTTATATAAATATAAACTATTAATACTTTTGCGTTTTGCATTATGTTATAATCAGCCAACAATTACGTTCTTTCACAAATCTTGCTCAGAGTTTAGCTTTGTTTTACCTTTTCTAAGTTCTTCCTTAGTTCATTCAGGATACTGTAACAAAAATACCATAAATCGAATAACTCATGATCAACAGAAATTTCTCACAATTCTGGTGTCCAGAAAGTCCAAGCTCAAGGCATTGGCGGATTCTGTCTGGTGAGGGCCCATTTCTCATAGATGGCACCTTCTTGCCGGCAAACAAGCTCTCCTTGGCCTCTTATAAAAGGTGTCCATTAAGTTCATGTGCAATTTAAAGTAACTGTAAATTTTAAGTTATACACGAACTTTATGGTCACCCTACAGCACCAATCCCATTCATGAGGGTTCTGTTCTCTTTTAACATCAGATTGGTGATTAGGTTTCCACCTATGAATTAAGAGGAACACAAACATTCAAACCATAGCACTTACCTATCTCAGTTTGTTAAACCAACCCTGCTAACCAGGATTAGCCTTTTTTGCATCAAACCTTTCTAATTCTTTCTCTACTCTTTAGTCGTAAAGAATACACTATGAAAACTTTAATGAAAGAGATCCAAGTTTGATTTTAGTCCTGTTACTGATTGCGTAATCTTAAGTCAACTTAATTTTCCTTAAACTGCAGTTTCCTTGGCTGTAAAATGGTGGTGTGTAATAATTACCTACCTCATAAATGTTTTGCAAAAAGAATTTTAAAACACATATATGTAAAGCACTTAGCAGAGTGCATAGCACATAGCAGGCACACAATCAATAGTAGTTATTACCTTCCTACCTCTTCCTAGTGTTTTGGGTATGACATTTTCAAGATTACTTTAATCTTTTCTATTGCATTATATTGCTAGACTTGGCAATAGCTGGGAAGGAAATGCTCATATTTAATCACTGGGGAGGTATGTGCACAATTCTGAGGCAGTAATTTATCATTAACTTTGTGTCTGTGTTTTTTTTTTTAAGTATTAGTGCAGCTTTGGAAGATCTCACAACTACCGTTTGTTCTTACTTCACTCTTCCTATAGAACTGTTTCTTAATCAAAACAATACATTATAAACTCAAGACTTTTTAAGAACTTGGTTAAACACTATGAACATTTCTTCTTTTTTTTATTATTGAATCATAGCTGTGTACAATAGTGCAATCAAGGGGTACAATGTGCTGGTTTCATATACAATCTGAACTATTTTCATCAAACTGATTAACACAGCCTTCATGACATTTTCTTAGTTATTGTATGAAGACATTTGTATTCTGCATATAGTAAGGTTCGCCTGTACCCTTCTAAAATGCACCATAGGTGCGGCCCCACCAATTACCCTCCCTCTACCCCAATCTCGCCCCTTCCCTCCCCTCCTTTGCCCCTTTCCCCATA
>CAUYON010182813.1:0-30675 GCA_963573935.1 Arctocebus calabarensis | reverse complement strand
CCTCACAGACCAGCAGAGTACACGCCCTGCTCACACACCAGCAGAGTACACACCCTGCTCAGAGACCAGCAGAGTACACGCCCCCCTCACACACCAGCAGAGTACACGCCCTGCTCACACACCAGCAGAGTACACTCCCTGCTCACATAACAGCACAGTACACGCCCTGCACACACACAAGCAGAGTACACACCCTCCTCACAGACCAGCAGAGAACACGCCCTGCTCACACACCAGCAGAGTACACTCCCTCCTCACACACCAGCAGAGTACACACCCTGCTCAGAGACCAGCAGAGTACACGCCCTGCTCACACACCAGCAGAGTACACTCCCTCCTCACAGACCAGCAGAGTACATGCCCTGCTCACACACCAGCAGAGTACACTCCCTCCTCACAGACCAGCAGAGTACACGCCCTGCTCACACACCAGCAGAGTACACTCCCTCCTCACAGACCAGCAGAGTACACGCCCCACTCACACACCAGCAGAGTACACGCCCTGCTCACACACCAGCAGAGTACACGCCCTGCTCACACACCAGCAGAGTACATGCCCTGCTCACACACCAGCAGAGTACAAGCCCCACTCACGGACCAGAAGAGTACACGTCGTGCTCACAGACCAGCAGAGTACACGCCCTGCTCACACACCAGCAGAGTATATGCCATGCTCACACACCAGCAGAGTACACGCCCTCCTCACAGACCAGCAGAGTACACACCATGTTCACAGACCCGCAGAGTACACGACCTGCTCAGAGAACAGCAAAGTACACGCTCTGCTCATAGACCAGCAGAGTACACGCCCTGCTCACACACCAGCAGAGTTTACACCCTGCTCACAGACCCACAGAATCAACAGCATCAAAACAGTTGCACCTTAGAGGTCATTTACAGACTCAATGCAATTCCCATTAAAATACCAACACCTTTTTTTTTGCATATTTAGAAAGAGTAAACTTTGATTTAAAAAATTTTTTTGGCAATGGTTGAGAACAAAGACCTTTCTGTGTCTCAATATTAAAAAGTTCTAGGGCGGCGCCTGTGGCTCAAATGAGTAGGGCACCGGTTCCATATATCAGAGGTGGTGGGTTCAAACCCAGCCCCAGCCAAAAGCTGCAAAAAACAAACAAACAAAATATATATAATAATTTTTATTTATATATTTTTATTGTATATATATATATACATATATAATAAAAAGTCCTGGCCTTTTATTGCTGTTCATAAATTCTCTATACTGTATTTCTCAATCCTGAGTCTCTTGATTGAAGTTTTGGGGGAATTTAGATCCCCATGTGGACCACCTTGATTTCCTTTTCTTGCCTGATTGCTCTGGCAGATACCTCTATGAAATGGGAAACTTCCAAGGTCATTCCAGCCTCAAGTTGTTTTGAAGACTGACATCAAGCAGGTCGTCATGAAGGAGAACAGTAAGAATAGTATGAATGGATGAATGAAGAAACAACCGAATCTTTGCAAAGAAGAAAAACATATATTTCTGGATAAAATATGTAGGTTAACAAAATAACAAAAGACAGAGTAGAAAAGGATTAGAATTGAAAAATGACAAAAATAATACATGCTGAGTTGGTAGAAACCAGGTAAAGTGTTTCGTAGGGGAAAATTACAGCCTAAGTGCCTGTACTAGGAGCAGGGGGGAACATATGTTTGAAACTAATGTGTTTAATTTCGAACTTAAGAAGTTACCAAAAAACAAAACAAGAAAAACAGCAGAATGAACCCAAATATTAGAAAGAAGACAATAACGAAGATACAAGAGATGAAATGAGTTACTATTATTCACTGGCCACTTAAAACAATCCAATTTATTTACTAATCATCACAAATAATATTTAAAAATAATAGAAAAGATGCTAGTATTTTTTGTGTTCCTCTTGTTAGCAATATTTTGGAAAACATAGCTTTATTGGTAACTATACATAAAATAAAAGTGAACTGACTTTGCGTGCTAATGGTGTGGGTATTACAACTGGATAGGAGAAACTTTTTCCCCTATCTTACTGTTACATACAGGAGACTGAGCACCAGGCTTGTAGAAGGGGTCACCAGTTCTTAACAGAGACGCTGGGAGCAGGACAGTCTCCTAGCCAGCATGGAGATGTTTTGCGGCCTGGAGACAAGCCCTCAAGCAACTGCATAGGTTAATGAGATAAGCGGAGTTGCTCATTAGCAAGCAGGTGTTGAACCTTGGACATTTGTGGTGCGACAGGGTGGGAGTTGAGTTTGTGGGGAAAGAGCACAAAGTGTTCATTAAGCATTAAGTTCCTTGTGCGTGAGCCCCCCACACCTGTTGTATTATGCTCCAATAAAAGGCCACGCAGAGGTTACTGGAGGCTCTTCCTGCACCCTATGGGAAGCCCACCTCTTGCGTGTACTTCTAAACTCGTGTCCTGGCTGTTTTTATTCACGTAGTGACGGGGTGCCACAGCGGGACAGACAGTTAGGAGCTGATTCAATCTGACTAATCTTGTTCCCAAACTTTCCCAAATATTCTATAATGTTTTCTTTTTTTAATATATTTTTATGACAGACATCTGGCGTATGTTTTCTTCTAAAAAGCATGTAAAGCTACAAACTTGCTCTCATAATTCATCACCTTTTAAATCAGTGGTTCTCAACCTTCCTAATGTCGCAACCCTTTAATACAGTTCCTGTGGGTTGCAACCCACAGGTTGAGGACTGCTGTTTTAAATTTTTCTCCTCGATAACTTTTTAAAAATATAACATTTATAAATGTGAAAGTACTTAACATTCAATATCCAAAACATGAAAGCAAAAGCTGACAGGATTGAAGAGGGAGATAAATCGCAGTTCAACAGTCAGAGCAGAAGTCTGTCCCACTGGAGTCTCCGCGTCAACAGACACTCAACACGGACACAGCAGCCCTCACCTCTAACCACCTCAGCCCAACCCTCTATCTGTCCTTCCAACAGAGACACAGAAGTCTGCAGGCCATTTGGCTGTGTTCATAAGAAATGTCCAGAAGGGACATTTAAAGACAGATCAGTGGCAGCCTGGGGCTTTTATAAGAATGAGAACTGATAAAAAACAAGCACAAAAGATCTTTTTCCAATGATGGAAATAATGAGTGGTGATGTTTGTATAATTGTGTAAGTTTTATGGGTGTTTGGTGGGAGGAGGGAGGGCATTTGGTGGGATCTTGCCTAATGTGCACAATGCAAGGATATATTTCAAAATAAATAAGAGTAAATTGTAAATGTCTTACCACAAAAAAATTCAACTGTACACTTAAAATGAATAATGCTTTGATACATAAATTATGACTCAATAAAACTATTAAAGAAACAAAGCAAAAATACACATATTTGCTCAATATAATTTATTTTTTTTCCGAGACAGAGTCTCACTATGTCACCCTAGGTAGAGTGCCGTGGTGTCACAGCTCACAGCAACCTCAAACTCCTGGGCTCAAGCCTCCTGAGAGGCTGGGACTATAGGCACCTGCCGCAACGCCCAGCTATATATTTTTTCATCGTAGTTGTCATTGTTGTTTGGCAGGCCCCAGGCTGGGTTCAAAAAACAGCTCCAGTGCATGTGACTAGCGCCCTGGCCGCTGAGCTACAGATGCCAAGCCTCAATATAAAACTCTCAAATTTCATAGGAAATTATTTTCATCTTCTATCATAATAAGCAAACATAGGGATTGTCATTTAGGGGAACTTGGGTTTCTTCACAGCTAGATTGAAAACATCTAATGGCATCATACCTTACTGCTTTCTGTCATTAGAACTGTAGAATACCATAGAGCTTTTTTTTTTTTGTTCACTTTCTTAAAGAATGTAGTATCAAGTCTGACTTGTAAGAATTAATACACGACCAGGTATATCACAATTGTTTGGTAATAATATTCTCTAATTTGACTAAGACACCTTTTTTTGAACCTTTCTCAGCTACCAGAAATGCATATCATGTAAGTTTAGAAAGTTATTTATACAACAGTTTATGTCAAAATCATGCTTAATAGAAGAGGGAGATTATATAAATCTTCATTAAAAAGTAATTAATTAAAGTATGATATACCCATACATAATGCTCTGTGACTTATTTATTTGTGTATTTCCTTTTATTTCAGAACTTTCAGGGGTATAAATGTTTTGACCCATCAATTCCTTTTGTACAGTTTGAGTCAGAGTTATAAGTGTGACTATACTCATTAGGTTTGATTCTGACAAAGCAGAGAACAACATACACTGGGGAAAAGAATCCCTATTCAATAAATGGCACTGGAAAAATTGGATAGCCATATGAAAAAGACTGAAACAGAATCCCTGGGTTCTCATGTGGAGAGAAAGGACGATTCTCTCACTGTTGGCAAGAGTGTGAACTAGTACAATCTCTACGGAAAGTAGTACACGCCTATCTCAAAAAGTGCAAGCAGGCCTCTCTTTTGATGCAGCAGTTGTACTACCAGGCATTTACCCACAGGAAAAAAGAAAAAGATGTTTTATCAAAAAGACACTTGAGCTTGAGATGTTTCTGCCAGCACAATTCACAATTGCGAACTCATGGAAACAAACCTAAGTGCCCAGCAATCATGAATTGATTCCTAAAATGTGGTATTGTATCCCATGGAATCCCACTCAGCCATAAAAATGGCAACCTAGTATCTTCTGTAACAACCTGAATAGAAATGGAGATCGTTCTTCTAAGTCGGTGGTTCTCAACCTTTCTAAGGCCGTGACCCTTTAATACAGTTCCTGTGGGTCACGACCCACAGGTTGAGAACCGTTGTGTCTAAGTGAAGTATTGCAAGAATGAGAAAACAAACACCACATATGTACTCAACAGTGAATTGGAACTAGTCAATTAACACGTAAAAGTAAAACTCAATGGAAATGAAGTAGAAGGGGGTGGTGGATAAGGGTGAGGTGCACACACACCTAATGGGTTCGGGGCACACATTCTGGGTAAAAGGCACACAAAATCAGTTTAAAATGTACAAATGCATATCATGTGACCAAAAGATGTGTGCCACTGTAATACTCTGAAATAAAAAATAAATAAATAAAAAGAAACTTACCCAAGCTCATACAACTAGTGAATAGAGTTTGAATACAGAGAGTTAAAGAAGAAAAATTAGGAACAGACCTCTCACCATACACTAAAACTAATTCAGGTCATTAGATTCTACGCAAAGAGTTCAAGACCCCAAAGACAACTGCAACAATAACAAAAATCAAGAAATGGGACTTCATTAAATTAAAAGGCTTCTGCACAGCCAAGGACACAATCAAGAGAGCAAACAGACAACCCGCAGAATGGTAGAAAATATTTACATGTTATACATACGATAAAAGGATAATAATCAGGATCTACAAAGAACTTAGGAAAATCAGAAAAAAAACAGTCTTATAAAAACATGGGCGAGAGATGAACAGAAGCTTTTCAAAAGAAGACAGAGGAATGTCCAGGAAGGAATGAGATGTGGGCAGCATCTCCAGGAAATGCAAATCAAAACTCCATGAGGATCCCCTGACCCAGGGAGAAGGGCTCTCATCACAAAATCCCCAAACAGCAAATGCGGGCCAGGGTGCAGAGGGGACAACACTTGATACCATGTTGGTGGACTGCAAACTAGCTCAGCCTCTGTGGAAAGTAGGATAGAAATACTACCAAGAACTAAAAGTAGACCCACGGTCTGGTCAGCAACCTGCTACTGGGTTATTTACCCAAAGGAGGAAAAAAGATATTTCTGAAAAATACACCTGTGCGTGAATGTCTAATGCAGCAGATGTGGAATCAACCCAAGTGCCGTTCATAATGAATGGATTAATAAAATGTGGTGTACGTACACCATGGATTACTACCAAGCCATAGAAAAATCGTGAACTGATATCTTTCGGATAACCTGGATGGAACTGGAGACCATTCTCCTAAGTGAAGTTATTGAGAGAATGGAAGAACAAACACCACATGTTCTAACACTCATCTGCATGTACAGCAGTAAAACTCAGCAGAAATTAAACAGGTGGGAGGAGGAGGAGAGGTTGGATAACAACCTTTATACCTTTCTAGGAATGATTTTCATAATAGATTTTCTGAGCCATATTCAACGACCTAAACAGAAATTGATCAACACCTACCACCACAGTACAACAGAGACTTATAATAATCCTTAAAGTGACCATAAATAAATAACTAGGCAGGCATTCACATATTCCAAATCAGTTGTAATTTGTTGCATGTAAAAATGTTTTATGTTATGCAAATATTTTGTTCAAAGAGTTTTCATTGTGAGTTTTGAGACAACCGGGACAGCTCCATACCTGTAATATTTCTTAAAAGCCATTCAATTCCCTTGCTCTTTTCCCTGTATTCTTGTGCTATAATTGGGTTTTAGCCTTCATATGAAAGGTATAAATTAGCTTCATATTAGAGCTGAGTACATTGGGGGAGGATGGGTGGAGGGAGGGCAATTGGTGGGATCACACCTAAGGTGCATCTTAGCAGGGTACTGGTGAAACTTATTAAATGTAGAATATCAATGTCTTCATATAGTGATTAAGAAAATGCCATGAAGGCTATGTTTAACAGTCCAAAATATTTCAGATTGTATATGAAGTCAGCACATTGTGCCCCATGATTGCACTAACGTACACAATTATGATTTAATAAAATTATTTAAAAAAGGGAAAAAAAGCCATTCAATTCTCACAGAGAATACCCAAGTTTGTTTTAATTGCAATTGCATTACCACCAAAGCTAATGAATGAGCGTATTTGGGTCTGGAATAATTTGGGATAATGAATTAAAGAGTCAAAGGCATGCTGCAAAAGTCATACAGTAACTGTTAGAAAATAAAGATTAGTATCAATACAGGATAAGCCTGGAAGGAACAGATACACATATACTATAGTTTACACATGTAATAGAATATAAATATATATATATATATTCCGCACATACAAAAATTCTGTACACACACAAGCACATATATCTGCATTTGGTTTGGTAATTTTGAGGCAATATTCACATGTGTAAGTCTCGGATATAAGTTTCTTTTCTTACGCTGTTGTTATCTGAATTAGTATCAGGTTTTCTAGCTATATAAATAGAAGAGTACACCTTCTTTGTTCACCCTCTTGGGAGAGTTTATACCAGGTGAAATATTATACTTATCTCTTACCTGGCTGCTGTGTAGATCTCACTGATGAAGCCATTTGAAACTGGATTTTCTTGGTTAAAAATCTAATAATTCAATTAAGTAGTAATTCATTTCATTATGGTCATAAGAGTATTAAAAGTTGTTCACTCCTTCTTGAGTAAGAACTTAAAAATAGTGAGATTTTGTTGGAATTTGACCATTTCATCTACAGATTTTATTTTGTTTTTGAGATGAGGTCTTTGTCTCTTGCCATGGTGTCATCCTAGCTCACAGCAACCTCAACCTCCTGGGCTTAAGAGAGGAGGATCTATTCTCCTCTCTTAGATAGATAGGATATAATCTATCTATTACCCTGCCTCAGCCTCTTGAGTAGCTGGAACTACAAGCACTCAACACAATCCCCTGGCTAATTTTTCTGTTTTCTGTAGATACATGGGGTCTCACTCTTGCTCAGTCTGGTCTCAAACTCCTGAGCTCAACCAATCCTCCCACCTCAGCCTTCCAAAGTGCCAGGATTTACAGGCATGAACCACCACACACTGCCTCATCCACAGATTTTAAGTTATTGGCTTACTATTCAAAATCTTCTTTTATTCTCATTGTAGTGTCTAAAGAATCTGTGATTATGTCAATTCTTCCCAAAATTAGATAATTGAGTCTTATAATTTATTATTATTTATCTTCCTGATCTCTTTTCATCGATTTCCTTTTTGTAAGTCAATTAAAATTATTAACTCTAGCCATACACTCTACCATATGTTACTTTTATGTCAATAATTTTATCTTTTATTATATTCCTCTTTACATACCTTTCCTTTTGTTTTACTTCTCTTTTTCTAATTTTTTATATGTACATCCACTCTAGCGCATTAGCTTCAGACTTTTCTTGTTTTCCAGTGCAAGCATTTAGGTCTGTGAATTTCCTTCCAACTAACTGAACCTTTACCACCTTTTACATGTAAGCTTAGTGTTCAGCATTTTTCTTACCTTATATTTAAAATTAGTTCTGATTTTCTTTGTAATTCCTTCTTTGAATTGGACTTTCAGGTGTATTATTTTTCAATCTTAAAATATCTGGGAATTTAGTTTTCTAGTTATCTTTCTGATACTGATCTTTAACTTAATTTCATTGTATCTGAGAATATAATTTGTATTATTTCTACCCTTCTACGGCATTTAACAATTTTTTTAAATTATATTTTCCAACAAATCCCTGGAGTTTGAGTAATTTCCACCATTAATTTCTAAGCTCTTTAGTCTCTGAATTGAAGAATCAAACAGAAATAAATGATAAAGCAAAAGATGGTTGAAAGGTAAGGGACCTCCCTACTTCTATGACACTGAGATAGAACTGTCGATAATATAAACTACCTTCTCCCCTGGGGTCACAGAAACTCTCCAGATGCAGTGAGTGTAGGAAGGGTAGCCATTGGGAAATCCCGGGGAGGAAAGATTGCCACTGGATTCTTGTAGGGTTTGTCCACAAGCTGAAAGAGAAAAAGATATAAGATATCTCTAATGAACTCAAGTTTTTGATGTCAGAGTCTATATTTAAATTTTATAAAAGATATTCCTTTCTAGGTTAATTTCTTTTTATGTCTCTCTTACCAGAATTTCAGTATACTTAATGGTAGAGCAAGGCTAACCTTAAACAAGATTATAAAATAAATAATCTGACGTTCACAAAGTTGCTCATAGAAACCTGTCTCATTCATTCCCATTAGCCAGCAGCCCATTTAAACCACACCCACATGCGGATTAAGGACCACGGATACCAAAATGATGCGTTTCTGGGAACCCACGAAACTTATCAAAAATGCATTAGATGTGAATTGCAGCTAGGGTTAACAGTGAATATCACAACAAGCTTAAAAATCTTACATAATAACTGATAAATAGTCAATAAAGATGTTATCAAAGGGTCAGACATGATGAAGTTTTTTCTTTTTTTTGAGACTGAGCCTCAAGCTGTCACCCTGGGTAGAGTGCCATGGCATCACAGCTCACAGCAACCTCCAATTCCTGGGCTCAAGCAAGTCTCCTGCCTCTGCCTCCCAAGTAGCTGGGACTACAGGCGCCCACCACAACACCCAGCCATTTTTTTTTTTTTTTGGTTGCAGCCCTCATTGTTGTTCGGCGGGCCTGGCTGGATTAATAATTCGAACCTGCCAGCTCAGGTGTACATGGCTGGCGCCTTAGCCCGTTGAGCCACAGGCGCTGAGCCATGCTGAAGTTTTTTTTAACAAAAATAGAAAACCTGAAAGATATAAAACATCCTGGAAGATACAATTTTTCCACAAAAGATGCAGACATTTACACATATTTACTTTCTTTTTTGTTGATTGTAAGTAGAAATTGCTGGAAAGCAATCAGTGCATTTTTTTCTTACTAAGCTTGTCTAGTTCCTTGGAACCACGTTATCAGTCATCTGAAGTGACTACCGGCCAGCTGCCCAGCGTCAGGCTCTGTGTTCAGCCGAGGCCAGTGGGCAGCACTGTGCTGTAATGGGCCTTTCTGTTGCTTTTGCAAGATGAGCCATTTGCCCAGGAACTGAGGCTGCTTGAAGATTCCTCAATTTAAGAATGATCCCTCTGCAGCACCAGTCATTCCTGTAACCTGCACTCAACAGTATGAGAGCACGTCACTTCTGCTGAAGAGAACGGTAATCAAGGCTGAGAAAGCACCACACTGCGGAGCCAGAGCCCTGGTAGGTGGGCTCTTGTCTCAAGTTCTCGATTAATTATAAATGGGTCGCATCTCTTGCGTTAAAGAAAGAAAGATGATGAATTCAAAAACATATGCTAGAGCTCTAAAAATAGTCTGATATATTTATTCAGACAAACAGAAATTATGTTTGCACAACAAAATAAATGTAAAGTAGGAGTAAGCAATGTTCATTCTGATGAACAGGCATTTAAAAGCAACTTCAGATCAAAATCAGAATGCTCAAGGTCAAAAATACATAATTCACCAGTGTTCTATGAATCATCTAGGGGCATTTGATAAATATAACTTTAAAGGAAATCTTAGAAAAATGAAAATTTGTTAAGATTTTTTTAAATGTAAACAATGTGCTTCTAAAGTACCATCAGTTTAGATTCTGCGTGTTGAGTGTGTTTCAATGAAGAAAGCTAAAGTTCACAGGAGTTTAAAAATAAAGTCAGTGCCACAGAGAATCTTGGCACTGACTTTTCTAAAGTAGATTTAAAACAATTACATATATTTAATTCACAAATACATGCAAATAATACTGTCTTGATTAAAAAAATATGGTCCCTGCTTAAGGACCATACTGCAAAAAGTACAAACATCTATTGCAAATTGTGATAACCATTTGTGAATTTTCCTCAATAAGAATGGTGTTACAGGCTACCTGGCCACTATGACTCAAGAGGTTTCAGCGTTACTCCAGGCCATTTGTTGGTTTATTCTCAGATATAAAAAACAAACACACAGTAGAGCCTCTGTCAGCTGTCCACCAATGGACCAGTCAACATACAGAGGTGGCCAACATGAAGAACGGGGTCCACTGTGCTGACAGACACATGTGGTGCAGGCCCAGTCTAGGAAAACCAGGGCAGTGTAGGGAGGTGGTCAGTGTAGCAGGGTTGTCAGCTACAGAGATTCTTCTGTATCTTTCAAAGAACAAAAAGAAAATTAAGAAAGAAATAATGGCACTACTTAGTCCAAAAGTTTAGTCTATGGCTTGGCACCCATAGCTCACCCATAGCCACATACACGGGGGCTGGCGGGTTCGAACCCAATTTGGGCCTGCTAAACAACGATAACTACAACAACAACAACAAAAATAGCTGGGTGTTGTGGTGGGTGCCTGTACTCCCAGCTACTGGGAGGCTGAGGCAAGAGAATTGCTTAAGCCCAAGAGTTTAAGGTTGCTGTGAGCTGTGATGCCATGGCACTCTACCCAGGGTGACAGCTTGAGGCTCTGTCTCCAAAAAAACAAACAAGAAAAAGCTTAGTCTAGCCATTGACAGCAAAGAAAGTGGCTAAGAAGAACCCCATTTGTGTGCTGGTATAGTCACTTACTATGTCATCACAAGCAAACCTCAAATGCTTTCCCCTAGTTTCCTTTTCATCTAGTTAACATACACTTTAGAAGGTAGTTTTGAAAGGGTCAAATGTCATGCCCTGAATCATCTTCTTTATCCTGAAATAACTTTCCATGGCTGGGAAGACCTCGGCCCGGGAAAGGGTGTGTCTGCAGTACAAATACTTTCTCCGTAGTATTTAGGAGAATAAAGCAGAAGGAATTACCAAGAGGCTCATTACTGTGATCATCCCCTAATCAAAAGTACTTTAAAACAAAACGTAATTCAGAAGTTAAACTTATAAAAATCTTTATCATATAATCCATATTGATGCTAAATTACAACAATCCACATGTATAGTCTTTCTTCTAGCATAGACAGCTATGATTGAACTGCACAAAATCATTAAGGTTCCGTGCTGCTGAGGAATTATTACAGACTCTCAGCCTTTTAATAATATGGCTAAATTTATAGCTGACTGCACATCTGTTCCAGCCAAATGTCTATAGCAACCACCAAATATCAGCGGTTGCAAACTTCCCCTTGTCCACATTCTGTGGAAACCCATTTATAATTTTACTAAGGCTAATGAAAACACAGGGAGATATATAATAATTTGCATCAAATAAATCTCTAAAGAAATAAATAAAGTCTGGAGTAAAGGAAGAAGTAAAAATATGTCTAATCAACTTACTAGTACTTAACTAAATTATTCGCAAATCCAAGGCCCCTTCAAGTTACTAAATATACTAAGTACCATTTTGGTTTAAGATGATTTTCAAACAAGGGAGTATTGAAAGAGATTAAACCACTGAAGATTTAAAAATACATGTCTATAGTAGCCACAAAGCCAAGCCCAAATGTCCTTTAAAAGGAGCTCCAAGATCAACTTCAAGAAGCCCTGGTCACTGCTGGGGAGCCGGGGTCAGATAGCCCTCCTCAGAGCTGGGCACCCCTTCTGATCAGACCAGAGTCTCCGTGTGCCCCAGACACGGCCATCTCACTGACACGCCGCACGTCCCTTCCTGTGTCACCACCTGCACACAACAGGCAGGGCCTTTGCACAGTAAAGGTGCTTCTTCCACTCAGACAGCAATTATTTACTCAGCACCTGATTTATATTATTAGATTCTGGATTCTACAAGGAAAAGTCTAACTTCAATCTTCAAGGAGCTCATGATTCTAGTGCAGAAAAAGACAAGTAAACCAAAAGTCTTAAAGTCGAGATTTAAAGTCGAAGGTCAAATTGGCCATCACAGGAATCCGACAGGAACAGGAGGCGTTGACCAGGTGGCACTGAGAGCGCTCCAGAAGGATGAGGCCAGGAGCAGGAGGCCCAGCAGTTCCAGGGGCTGGGGGAGGCAGGAGCAGAAACTAGGGAATAGAGAGAGGAGACAGCTGGAAAAGGAGGTCTGCACTTCATCCTACAGATAATGGAACGAGGTCCGCATTTTAAAGTGTCCCTTGGACAGTTACCAGCGTGGCTGGGAGAATGAAGGATGGGGGAATAAACGCAAGAGGCTGGCTGAGGCAGGTGAGCAGTCCAGACCATGGAGGGTGATACCTGGACATTAAGAAGAAAAAGAAAACTAACCCTCAGGGCCCGACCGTGGCCACCTCCGTCCCACACTGGGCCACTCGAAGTCTTCTGCTACTGTCCCCTCCCAGTGAACCAGGGAGGGGAAGGTTTAACTGGCAGGTGAATAAACAGACCCATGAGTAGGTACAAAAAGTGGTCAAATGCGGGTTTGTTTTTTTTTCCGTGTTGGCAATATATTTTAACCAAGAAGCAATTATAGAAAGGATATCCTATATAGAATCTCAGAAAATTATATCAAAACAGAGGTAATTATAGTTTAGATAACTGAAAAGAAGCATTTATAAATTCTACAGATACATTAAATGAGGCAAGTGTTTAAAACGACTTTAAAGTTTCTGGTAATCAATCTCTACGCATGTTGCACCTGGCCTCATCCCTGCACCCTCTGCACAGATGTGCAGCCCCAGACGGGTGCGTTCCATGTTATTTGGCAACATTAGAAGCACCAGTATGCATGTGAACACAGGGGTGTGTTCATGTTGAATACACATGTACCGCAGAGATTCTAACCCTCTACAGACCCTGTATTTTCATATAGAATATGTTTCCGCATTTTACTATGTCACTGGACATAAGAAAGACTTGCTTAGAGAATATTAGGACTCACGGTTCGGTCTAAGTATTAAGCAACTATAAGTGAAAAGTTCATGGGATTTCAGAAAATCTAAATTAAGAGAAAAGGCAGATAAATACAGAAGAAGGGTTCTATTTCTAAATCTTAGTAAAACAAAGGGAAGGAATAATAAGATAAGAGCAAAGTAAAGGAGAATATATTCAGAAAATGGGAATCACAAGAAAACAGGCTGCAGGAAAAGAGAATGAGAGAACAAATCCATCACTTATAAAGAGAGGAGGACTCACATACTCTAGAGATGACCGTCGACAGAAAACTACTAATTACTGGAATGAAAGGAAGATGAACATGTGACATTGACCCGTCCTCACATCGTGTGGACGTCTGTTGTGACCGTATGTGAGATGCTATGGGTTCTAATGACGAGGTCTCGTCAGCAGGTCCTTTAAGACGCCTTAAGTTGGAGAGGCTGGAAGGCTCTCAGAAGGCCACAGGACAGCCCTCTGCAGCAGCGTCCCAGAATTCAGCCCTGACGCTGAGCAGCCCTGCCTTCACCCCCACCATGCCCTGAGGGGCCCTGGGATCTGGAAGTGGATAAGTGTGTCTTATTATCATCAGGACAGCGCCAGCGCTGGAAAGGTTAAGTTCTCTCTGAACATAATATGATGACATTTAAGGAGACTTTTCTTAACCTGTCTCCAAAACTAAGAGCAGTGTAAACAAAAACAATTCTAAAGTAAAACAAACCTATTCTCATACCGTCACCCTCCAAACCTAATTTTATTTCTGTGTTGAGCTTTTACATGATGAGTATGCATTGACTGCACAATAAGTAACTGAGGTTTCAAATACCAACCTAATTTATATTTTGGCATATATGAGGAGGCAGATACAGGTATAATAATGAATGACAAGATATTTATCATATTAATATTATTGTAAGGAAATTTAAAAAGTGTATTTTTAATCCTGTCTTCTGATACGTTAAAAAGTCATTTCTGTATTATTTAAGAAAAAGCAACAGTATTTGCAGACTGGCTATTAGAAACTTCCCCTCTTTGACATAAAAGCCACAAGACTTATCAAAACCATAAAAGCCCCAAGCCTGTACATCTAACTACATCTCACCACCTAACTCAGGCAAGTATTCTTTTCAAGATTGAAGTCTAAAAAACAGCTCTATAACAGGTACAGAGTTTTCAGTGTAAACCAAAAAACTAGCTCCTGGCCAATTTATAACAAAAGATAGGGTTTTCAGTGTAAACCAAAAAACTAGCTCTTGGCCAATGTATAACAAAAGAAACACTCCAAAGTAACATGTGACTTTATACCCCCTCTTCTCCATAGCAGGGCACAGACGAACCGACCTCACTTTGTGAATCCTTCCTCTCTCCCTGGGGGATTCCCAGGTAAGTGCCCACTTGGCCTTCCCTGCAGAGTTACAAGCCTCTGACGTCACTACAGAGATGGGGTCACTGGTAAACCTACTGCACCATGTGACTTCACGTCACTTAGTCTACCAGAAGGGTATTTATATCAGTATCATTGTCCTTATCCAGACGGATTATCAGTGCCCCCTGTGTCTTTTTTTTTTTTTTTTTGAGACAGAGTTTCACCATGTCACACCCTGTAGGGTGCTGTAGTGTCACAGCTCACAGCTACCTCAAATTCTTGGGCTCAAGTGATTCTCCTGCCTCAGACTCCCAAGTAGCCAGGACCACGGGTGCCCACCACAACGCCCAGCTATTCTTTTGTTGTGATTATCATTGTTGTTTAGCTGGCCCAGGGCAGGTTCGAACCCCCTAGCCTTGGTGCACAGTGGTTACACTGTGCTACGGTGCCGAACCAGGGCTCCCTATTTTATGAAGAGCCTTAACTACGCAGCCATGTCCTGGGTTCAAAGCTAAGTACTACTTCAAAAAGAGAGGTGGGGGAGAGAGAGAGAGACAGGGGCTGACAAGTACAAAGCAAGAAACACACAGAAAGAGAGAAAAACAGAAAATGCTAAAGAGAAGGAGTTGGTTAGTAACCATTAAAAACAATCCAAAATAGAAGAAATAGTCATTCTCAAAGGTTTTGGAAACCGAGAATTAACATGCCTTTACTGACTACATATGAACATTCTCTACATACTTAGCTTCTCCCTCACTCCACGTAATTCATAAGCTGAAATGCAGTGAATCGCTTTTCATGAAATAAAAAAACATCTTTCTCACAGATCATATTGCTTTCACAAATGTGGCTTTACAGTATTAAAATATAGTTGAATTATTTCTGTATTTCAAGTAAGAAATAGCCCACTGTGTGTTCTACACAATTAAAATCTCAAGTGATAGAAACTATACTTCCAGTTTTCTTCCTATTAGTAACAGACGTATGCAAGTTGCTAGGTTGAAAATTTAAATATGGTATTTTAAGCTTATTTTTTGATTCTTACTGACTTTCCTGTAATTCAGTGTGCAAATGCATCTTCAGTGTACTGTGTGAATGCAGTTTACATATACATACATATAGAGAAATGATAAAAATGACTTCATGTACAAGGTGTCCATTCATTTTTGTTATTAATCACATAATCTTTCTCTCCCCTTTAAAAGTTAAAAAGCATAGTATGTCCACTATTGCTAAAAATTAGTCAAGGATCATCCATGTCTTTTGTCACAGTGATGTCATTCTTTTACCTATGGAAATTTGAATTTTAAACAAATAAATCAATATCAAACATATGTATCATTTTATACGAACACAATTAGGTAGCTATGAATGCAACTTAAGTAAAGATCCATGAAGTAAATCAATCAATGAATATTAAACAGAAATATCTTTAGATACATCAAAAAATTAGAAAGATAGGCAGATGGCTAGATATAGATATGTTTATGTACAAAAGAAAACATTTGAAAGCTTACTTCCATGTTGAATCATGAAGATGCAAAATGTCTTATATGCAGCCTTAAATTTCAAAAATCTCAATTGCTCCTAAGAAAAATAACTATTACAATAAAATTAGAAAAAAATAATATGCTAGAATTTTCCTTAGCAAATCTGATACAAAGGGAGAGAAAACTCCTTCTCTTGGCAGAAGTTTGACCAAAATTCAAAACAAGGATAGCAATGGATGCAAAAATATACTTAGCTAGTTACAATGAACATTATTTGACAGCACAGCAAAGTGACTATAATAAAAAATAAGTTAGGGTGAACTTATGGTCCCAACACAAAGAAATGAAGAATTCCTGAGAGGATGAATATTCCAGTTGTCCTGACTTGATTAATATGTGTGCCTGTATCAAATATCATGTGTACCTTATAAAGATATACAACTATTATGTACCCATAATAACTAAAAACTAAAAAGTAAAACAAGTAAAAAAAAAAATTGAGCAAAATCCATTGAGGTGAATAAAAAAAATTAAATGCCATCACCCTTAGTTATGAACTTCCTGGCTATTTCCTGTGATTATTTAGCCAGCTCAGTTTGTTGGGGGTGTTTGTTTGTTTGTTTTGTTTTGCTAACACTTGAATCTTTGTCGAACAATGTGCCGAAGAGCACGTTAACTTTTTGTGAGGGAATTAACTAGCCCTCTCCTGTATACTACAGGAAAAGTTTTCTGCATTGACACCAGAAGTCCTAATAAACTTAATTAATATAAGAACTTCCCAGCAATTTGATATATAAATAAGCTTCAGACAATTGTTTGTGTAAAACTTCAGTGATTAATGTATCCATCATATCCCTGATTTTCTGCAAAAAATATTAGAATAGCAGCTGCTTTTATAGTTATTTTACTATCTATATTTATAAATATCTGCAACAGTATCTTCAAAAGTGACTTCTAGAAATATTTGCCTCCTTCTAGGCAAAAGGAGGTTTCTTTGGACAAATAATTAGGGAAAAACTGTGTTAAACAAAATTAACATGTCTCTTCGACATAGGCTATTTCAAAGATTGTAAGTGAACAGGGAATGCATAGAGTCTACAAGATTTCCAATTTAGAACACAGAATCTTTTCTTCCTTACATCATTAAGGCATCGTGTTTTCACAACTTTATTTTATAGCAAAACATATAATAACTCATTTGCACTATGGTCAAAATACATTTTTGCAACACAGTTATAAATTCCTACTGACAAAATTTTAACTTACATATGATTAATAATAGTTCTTTCAAGAAAAGATCATTTAGGATCAAATTTTGAATAAAGGAAGAGTATTCTTTTTATTTTGGTAAGGAAACTCAGCATTTGAATATGAAATCATAAACCACTTAATAACCACCAATCACTGTATTTCGCTATTTTACTCATGAAAAGAAATAAAGCATACTACCCTTGTGCTTCAAATCTGATTCTGAGCAATCTGTTTGTATTTATAGCAAAGGGTGTGCTAGAGTTCTCTTCTACCTCACCTTGGGATTACCGACTCTGAATTGTGCACATCACTTGCCAACAAGGGAGGAGACAAGTGAGCAGCTGAATAAATCGTGTTTATTCGTCTGGAAGAGTGTGACCGAGTACAACCGAGCTGCTGTGTCTGCGTGGTGTAATACCTGGACATCTATACAGCTTTCTTGCCTGTGCAATATCTCCTTTGCTTAAACGGGTCCGCTGACCAATTGCTGGACGTATGCCATTATCATCGCGGGAGGGGAGAATGGTATCCAGAAACATCCCCCTGAAAAAAAACAAAAGCAAACCATATCTAAGTCACTAAATTAAAACTCATGTAGTCCTTATAAACGTATGTTTTTTTTTTTTCAAACCCAAGTCAATTAAAGGGGAAACAAACCAGTGTGAGTTTCAAGCAATGTGTCAGGCTTTCAAAGCACTTCAATCAAATTAAAGGGAAAAAAATGCACATGTCAAATGGGTGAGCCTTAGAAATGTAATTAAATTTTCTTAGAAATGTAAATTATATATTTTTAAAAATATGGAACACCTTATAGTCTCCCACAAAGTCTACCATGATTTTTGTCTTGGTCTACCAAGCAGAACTAAAATCCCTTAGATTAACAGATTGTAAATTATTCCTCACAAAAGTCTATTTCATTAACCTATAACAAATAATTTTGAGGTTACTAAAATCGTAAGAGTCAAAGGAAATATCCATAAGTCAATTATTTTGACTTAATTCACTAATTTAACCTAAGTATTCTTAGAAGTCCAAGTATTACATTATATGTTACAAGAAGAACAACAAAAAAGAATGCCAAAATTTAGACAGAGACGTTTAAAGCAAAAATGTTCTACTGAATATATATACATAAATTTTTCAACTTTTCATGTTAAAATAAAAAAACAAAAAACTTAATGTCTCAATAATGCTAAGCTACAGATACCAAGTTATTTTGGACTCAAGATTGTGGTTAATCTTGTGTATAGAAGAGTTGCTAACGTGTCCTAATATGCATGCGCTAAAATTCTGAATATAGTGCACTAAAGATACACTCTAATTCTGCAAAACATATCAGATATTTATATCTCTAGAGGAAGTACAGACCTTAAAAGTTAAGTGAACTAAAAGACTTTCCCAAGAAGTATGGAGTATGTATACACACGTCTTCAAGAAAAGGAAAATAAGAAGCTTTCTATAAAAAATTTAAATTAAAAAACAAAACTATAAAATATCTTTTAAGTTAAGATGAATGATGGAACACTCCTCTCCAAAAATTAAAAATAAGAATGTTGCATTTACTGCAGATTAAAAGAATAACGCTTTCACCTCTACTCATTCTTCCCATTAGGAAACACTTGTTAAGGGCTCTTCTGGAATTACAGTAATGAATAAAAGAAATAGAAAGTCCTCCCCTATGACTCTAGCATTCCAATGTGGGGAGAAAGACACTAAAGACTGAATAACCAGGTTTGAGAGATACTATGGAGAAAAATAAAAGTGAGGAGATGGGTGGTGTTTGTGCAGCAGTGGGCAGTTTTGTAAATAAAGTGATCAAAGAAAAACACACTTAGAAGTTGACATTCAAGTTGAACATGAAGGCGAGGTCAGAGACACATGGGCTCCCTGGACATAGAGAAGGACAAGAGGCAGGAACAGCTCAGAGATGAGGGGACTCCACTAACCCTTACCTGGAGGATAAATGTTAATCTGCAGGAAAAGGGCAAACAGACAAGTAACACGGCGAGTGAGTAATTTAAGATTTCCCTAGCTTCTTTTCATTTCTTTCTTTTTCTCTGAGAGAGAGTCTCATTCTGTCGCCCAGTATAGAGTGCCTCGTGTCACAGCTCACAAACTCCTGGGCTTAAGCAATCCTCCTGCCTCAGCCTCCTTAGCAGCTGAGACTACAGGCGCTGCCACCAGGCCCAGCTAATATTTCTATTTTTAGTAGAGACAGGGTCTCACTTTGGCTCAGGTTGGTCTGAAACTCCAGAGCTCAAGCGATCCTCCCACCTCGGCCTCCCAGAGTGCTGGGATTACAGGCCTGAGCCACTACGCCAGACCTCCCTAGATTCTTGGTAAGAGAAAGAATGGTAATCGTAAGAAACAATCAACTCCAAAACTGGATACTGGAACTCTACAAAAACAGATATAAGCATCTACAGAACTCCAAATGTACGCTGCCTGAGATAAGAGCAGAGAAAAAAGACTAATTTGCAAGTCTTTAAGAAGACGAAGTTCCGGGCAGGCCAAGGTAATTAAAAGAGGAAATGGAGTTGTGAGGTCACCTTGAGAAAGCCATTCCCCAACAATGATCCACGAATCAACAGGTACATTAAGTAAGTAAATTCAAATTAATTATTGCATCTCTGCATTACTTCAGTACTAACAAAGTGTTCACTATATTCTATTTCTCTTTCTAAAAACAAACTTGTGACATATGAGAAGGTTCTTTTTTTTTTTTTTTGGTTGTTTTTGGGGGTTTGTTTTTAGAGACAGAGTCTCTCTTTGTCGCCCTTGGTAGAGTGCCACCGCTTCATGGCTCACAGCAACCTCCAGCTCCTGGGCTTAGGTAATTCTCTTGTCTCAGCCTCCCAAGTAACTGGGACTCTAGGCGCCTGCCACAACGCCCGGCTATTTGTTTGTTGCAGTCCGGCCAGGGCCAGGTTTGAACCTGCCACCCTCGGTACATGGGGCCGGCGCCCCACTCACTGAGCCACAGGCACTGCCCAGAAGGTTCTTTTTTAAATAGCTTTCAAAAGAGATTCAACTTAAAAAGGCCAATGATGTTTTGGAGTGGAAATGTTCAATTTCAGACAACAGAATCGTGAATTTTCTTTCATTCTGTCTACTAAGGTAAACTCTCTTCCACCCAAAGGAGTCAGTCCCTCATTCTTTTCTTTCTTTGTGGCCAGGAAGTTAACAATTCTCTTCTCCCATATCCTCGTGGCAGTGAGCAATGCAGGTTCATAAGGAACCTCCTCCCTGAGGCACTGTCAAAAGGACAGCAACAGATCTTACTAAGTTTCAGTTACTAATCTCTATCATTCGTTTTGACAATCTCTAAAGATGCAAATTAGCTGTTTTTTAAAAAAAATTGTAAAATTTGACAGTTCTTTTTTTTTTAATGAAAAATGAACAAGTCCTCAGTTTGAAGTCATCTACTCTGCTTTACAAAAAAAACATTCATGAGAATAAAGGCTCCATAGATCCGGCTCTATTTTTCCCCTAAGTGACCAAAACAACTGAAACTTTGATAAACTTTGTGAGTTCAGAATAGTAAAGAAACTAAAATACTTCAGATTTACATTAACAGAATGAAAGACAAAAACCATTCGATGAAGATAAAAACATTTGACAGTTTCAACACTCCACAAACCAGGAATGAAAGGAACCTATGTCAACATATTAAAGACAGTGTATGAAAATCCCACAGCTAACACCCTATTCATAGGCGAAAACTGAAATATTTTCTTTTAAGATCAAGATCACAGGGCAGATATCCTTTCTGGCCACTCCTATTCATGACAGTATTAGAAGACCTAGACAGAGCAAGTAGGGAAGAAAAAGAAATAAATGACATTCAAATTGGAAAGGAAAAAGTAAAATTGTCTCTGTTCACAGGTGATTTGATCTTATACACAGGAACTCTGAAGATACCACACATGGGGGGTAAAATAGAAACCTCTGTTACAAATAGTAAATGAATACAGCAAAGTTGTACAATATGAAATCAACATGCAAAATTTGGTTGTATTTCTATGCATTTACAACAAACAATTCAAAAAAGAAATTGATGAAACTTATGATAGCATCAGAAATAATAAAATACATGAAATAAAGTAGGCGAAAACTTGTAAATGGAAAAAAAATGTCTGAAAGAAATTACATATAAAAGGAAAGATTCCTTGTTCATGGATTGAGAGACTCAATATTAAGATGTTAACATTACCCAAAGTGATCTACAGATTCAATGTAATCCCAATCAAAATCCCAGCAGCAGTTTTTACAGGATAAAAAATTTTATTCTAAGGATTATATGACTGCTCAAAAAATAACATATAGCCAAAACAATTTTAAAGAATATTGCATTCAATACTCCAACTTTGGAGGACTGATTTCAAAACATATTACAGAGCTACAGTAATAAAAACAGTATGGTATTGCCATAAAGACAGACATATAGACCAGTAAAATGAAACACAAAGAATAGAAAAACTATCATGATCTGGTCAAATTATTTTTGACAAGGGTGTGAGGACCCCTCAATGAGGAAAGGATAGTCTTTTCAACAAATGATGCTGAGAAAAATGGATATCCACACGCAAAAGAACCAAGTTGAACACTTTTCTTACAACATTAAAAAAAAAACAAACTCAAAATGGATTAAATATCTAAACATAAGACAACCAAAAACATTAAAACTCCTAGAATAAAACACAAAGGAAAAACTTCATGGCATTGAAATGAGATCATAAATTCTAGGACATGACACCAAAATCATAGGCAATAAAACCAAAATAAAAAAACAAACAAAAAAACCCAACTTTAAACATAAAAAAATCTGTGTGCATCAAAAGATAAAATGCACAGAGTGAAAAGATAATCTATGGAATGGGTGAAATATTCACAAATCATGTATCAAATAAGTGGTTAATAGGAAAAATACATAAAGAACTTCTACAACTCAAGAACAAAAGAACAAATAACTTGATTAAAAGGACTTTATTAAGCATTTCTCCAAAGATGAAATAGAAATGACCACTAAGCATATGAAAAGATTATCATTAATCACAAGAGAAATGCAAATCAAAACAACAACGAGAGTGGTGTCTCTCGCTCTCAGACGCATGATTGCTCCCAAAACAATAGAAAATAGCAAGCATCAGTGAGGACACAGAAACTGGAACTCTTGTGCATTCCTGATGGAATTCTAAAACGGTGTGGCGTGGAGGTTCTTCACAAAATTAAAAATTGAACCACCATACGATCCAGCAATCCCACTTCTGGGTCTAGATATCCAAGAAATATTGGAAGCAGGGTTTCTGAGCGATATTTGCACAGCCCTGTTTATAGCAACATTATTCACAACAGCCAGAATATAGGGGCACCCGGCCGTCCACAGGCAGATGAAGGGATAAAGAAATGCTAACACATATACACAAATACACAATAGAGTAAGTGCTAAATAAAATACACCAGTCACCAAAGAACAAATGCTGCATGATTCACATTATGTGAAGTATCTCAGATTCATGGAAATAAAGTAGAATGGTGATCTCCAGGAGCTGAAGGCATCGGGGATGGGGAAGTTGATCATGGGTATAGAATTTCAGTTCTGCTGAAGATGAAAAAGCTCTAGAGATCTGTTTCGCAATATGTCGATATATTTAACACTGCTGAATCCCATGCTTAAAAATAATTAAGACGGCAAATTTTATGTTGTATGTTTTTTCCACAATTAAAAGAAAAAAACTTTAAATACTTTGGGATGGGGAAGAGAACTGTGCCTAATGTTTCATTTCCTGAAAAATACCTTCTTTAAAGACTCAGAAAAATTTTTAAAAATCTAAACCAGGGCAACTTGTACCCTAGAAATGTAAATTTATTTATGGAGAATGAATAGCACAGTTTTGAAACAGTGATACAGTAACTGGTACAAGACAAAGGCAGGTGCAGGGAGTGGACTCCAATCTGGCTTATGGAGAAATAAGTACTCTAAAGTATAGAATAAAGAGAAATAGATATTTACCACTTTGGTAAAGATTGATCATCTATGCAGAATAGAAATAATACATCATTTTTCTCTACTTTCTAGGACCTTCTTTGTTCCAAAGAATCAAAACTCCGGTTAGCTCTAAATGGCATCATTCAGGGGCCCTGGCAGAAAAGGAGCCCAATCCCCTACGTGTGGTTATTTCTGTGGAAAACCCTAGTCCATGCAGTGACTGCAAAATCAAATTTCATAACTGTTGATGATTAATTTCAGACCAAATTTATGGGTGTATTCCTACTGAAACTTAAATTCAAATTCCAGGAATAAGTATTAGATAGTTATTATATTTGAACACATATATTAAAATATACTGTAGAAGATAATAATTTTTTACGTCAGTTAACACTGAGGTTTCTTAATAATGAAGTTTGGTCTTGGAAAAAGGGGAATTTTAAAAGTGTCCCAGTATTAACGGTTGGTAGACATGTCCACCTCTACTTTTTACCAAGAATGTTTTATAAAAAGAGAGAACAAACTTGGTTTTTTCCTGTCAAAACAGATATTAATGAACTGTAAAATAGATTTTAAGTGGGAACAAAATGAGTTGAAATGAACAGATGAGTGTAAAAAGAGTTAAATGGGAAAAGGGGTGAGTTCAGCTATTTGAGGGTCACAAATTCCTTGTGCTATTTGCTCAATGGCATCATCTTTAGAATGAAGTAGATCAAAATCCAAATTTATTGTACTCTTTGAAAATAGCATTCAGTCATTAATGAATCAATTTTAAAGTTAACACATGGTGAAATATAATTCTAAATTATATGACGTGAAACATTTTCCTAAGCTGTTCTTTGACGATTCATTTAGCAGTATCAGTTTTTGATCCTAAGTGGTACTTGAGTAAGAGAAAAAACAAGATATAAAACACAAGTCACACGGAGTGCGGCATTCCAACTAACCACCAGTAACCTACTGAACTGATGAATGCCTAATTATCAATAAATGATGCTCTGCCAAGTTAACATGTTGTTTTGGCTTGGTACCCATTTTAATTGGGCTCTTTACGGTTTAGGAATATAACACAGTTTAAGAGATTTATGCCATCATAATTATTACTTTAAATTTAGGTACTTGGTAGAAAATATAAAAACATGTTTTTAAAATATCTTCTAAATGCCTGCGACCGGCCGCAGATGATAATCAGCTGTTCTGCTTCATTTCTGCCGTGAGGCAGCAGCGTTTGGAAGGGGCGCTGGTTCTAACATCAAGCACAGCTTTGTGAGGAGCCACATGGAGAAAAGGAATTAAAAGTCAAAAAGTATAACCTGAGACTCCAACCTTGAGAAGGTGTTCCTGGCATAGTGCATGATACTGTCAAAATCGTATCTTTCGCCAAGTGAGTTTACTTCTCCAGGCTCCATCTTCAGAAAATTGTACTCTTGACCTAAGAACGAGGGATAAACAAAGTCTCAGAAGCCTTTCGACTGGCAGAAAGAAAGAACAGAAGCGCCCCTCCGAGGCCTGTGTCTATTTTCTACCCAGGGACAGTCTTTTTGCCGGCTGTATTACACACAACACCCAGGCTCATGCAAAGAGCAGTCTCCACTTTGCTGGCAGACCGAAAAAGCAAGACTGGAATAGAACAAGGTATTAATTTAGACAAAAGGTGGGCCACCAACAGCGTAATTCTTTTACCTCCTCATGATACTCGTTTTTTTAAATATTACTGCTTTTTATGGTTAAAAAAAAAACAAAACAACTCATATCTTTATCTAATGAGCTTCCTAGTTTTCTCTTGTGACAGAAAAGTTACATTCCTGAAACAACAATGTGAAAATATAGAAAAGCAATGTTAGCATCAACACAGGCCTGCAGGCTTCAGCTCTGTGACTTCATCACTCGAGATCTAACCACAGCAACACATTCTCTACTTTCATTTTAAGATCAAACAAGGTTGTCCTCAAGGAAGAGGTTCTATTTTGAGATCAAGAAGAATATGCTTCAGAACTTACTGATTTTTTATTTCACTTCCCACATCCAGGAAAATCTCGATCGATTTCTTTGACTACTCCTTTGTATCTGCATTGTAACATTATTTCTTAAAATCTGAAAAGAGTATAGATTTAAATACGTAGGTCTGTACCCATAGTTCCAGAGCCAAAGAATTTTTTCAGATACAGTTTATGTTTCAGTGACTCAGTTTTCACAATTTAGGCAGCCAGCAATGGTGCAACTCACATGCAACTTAAAAACTCTGAAATGTCAAAAAATAAAGGTGCGATTCCAAATTCATGTTTAGAGTTCAAAATGGAACTATTATGCCACTCACCTTAACTAGCTATTTATTCCAACTGCCATATGTCAATTAAATAAAAAAAAAAATCACATTAATAGGGTGTTTTCCAAAAGGCAATAAAGAAAGCAAGTGATGCCACAGAATATAACATCTCTTCTCCATGTGGTAAGGAAATCTAGTGTCCTTATTTGAGCAATAAGGATGAGAAGTCACAGAACCCAAATCCCAGATTAAAGTGTTTTAGTCCATCTTTTAACAAATTCACACAATAAGTAAATTTAAATTACCGAGCCAGCCCTTACAGTCATATGTGTGCTCCCCAAACCACTGATAAGTGTCTGTCTGTGTATGAGGGGACCATTCTCAGGAAACACGTGCAGCCTCTTCAACCCTGATACTGACCTGATGTTATTAACCTACATGATTTCAATTTAGAGCATAATATGACAGCAGAGTCTCTAACCAAAGCAAAATATCCCATGAAAATTTCTGAAAAGCAGGGTATTGAGCAACTTCAGCAATACATTTCAATGCATATAATGGCACACTTAACATGTACGTGACACAAGATTTTTTGTTAGTTAAAAATGATGTGGCCAATTATCCTAAGTACAGCAACTCGGGAAGGGAAAACTAAAAACTGTATATTCCCACTTAAAAGTGGGAACTGACCTCTCCGTGCACGAGGTCCACAGAGGGACAGAGTGGACACTGGAGACTCAGTGGGGGGGGGAGGGTCAGGGAGGAAGGTTACCAACTGGCTAAAATGGACAAATTCTCAGGTGACGGCACTGAAAGCCGAGACTCACCACTGTACAATTCATCCATAGAACCGAAACCCACTTGCACCACTAAGTCTACTGAAATTTAAAAAAATTTTAAAAGAACATGACCATATAGTCTAAATAAAAGAAAATGAGGCTCATTTTGTGGAGGGGAAGAGATCAATAGCACCAAAGGAAACCGCACTTAAAAATAAAAAAAAAAAAAAAGAGGCAGCACCTGTGGCTCAGTCAGTAAAGCACAGGCCCCATATGCTGAGGGTGGCAGGTTCAAACCCAGTCCCAGACGAACTGCAACAACAACAAAAATAGCCGGGCGTTGTGGTGGGCACCTGTAGTCCTGGCTACTAGGGGGGCTGAGGCAAGAGAATCACCTAAGCCCAGGAGTTGGAGGTTGCTGCGAGCTGTAACGCCAAGGGCACTCTACCCAGGGCGATAAAGTGAGGCTCTGTCTCTACAAAAAAAAAACAAAAAAACAAGTGTAAATAAAAAAAAAAAATTTAAAAAAGACAAGCCTCCTTCCTTCCTGAAAGCACAGTAAGCATAGTCTAACACAGATTAAAGTAATCCAATCTTTGTACCAGTTTGGTTCCGATCACAGTCACCTATTTTCCATATGAAAGTAAAGCCAAAGCCTGCACTTACTAGACATTGCTCTGGAACAACACTTGCTCTTAAGTTTCTAAGTCAAAGCAAGTCGAAAGTTTGTTGAAGATTAATCTCTAACATGAACACTTCATACTGGAATCGCACTGCTTTGGAAGTTCCAATTACTCAGGAAATCTCACTCAATAAATTTATTTTTATTGGACTGAATGCTTACTCAAAAAAATTATTAATAGCCATAATTTGCCTAGTACTGTTCTAGGATTATACATTTCTTTATCCTACTTAGACACTTTTTCCTAGTTTTAGGCACATACCTATAATGAACTAGAATCCTACTTTTAAGAGCAAGACCATTCTGGAAAGTTATATTCTGTATAAATTCTTTTGTTTACATAATAAAATGTTCGGCAAATAAAGGAAACTAAATCACAGTACTTACCAAACCTCATTTTGTTGGTAATTATCATGATTTTCAGAATTACTATTTCCTCTTTATTTCCCTCCTACTGATATAAACTATAAGGTGAACCTTCACAGTTGGCTCACAGGGGAGTATAAATGTTCTTTGGTTTTTTTGTGACAATTAACTCTACAGATCGTTTCATCATTCTTCATGTTCTCTTACCTCTCAGATAACACCTTCTTACTCTTCTGGGAGCTACTTACTACATATTTTTGTTCCTCATTTTCCACCCTCAACTTTCTTTTTCCTTCTCCCACCAGTTTTTCCCTAGAAAGTCAACTCTACACCCAATTTTTATCTTCAGATACATCCTAAAGTCCAGATTTTCTTCTGGCTACTAAATGAGAATCATCCAAAGGCTTTTCAATTCAAGTACATATGAAAGGAAATAACTCTCTCTTTCTCAAAAACTTGCTATTGTATCAATACTTCAATGAATCGAACGTTTCGTGTCATGATACTATCATTCATCTTGTTACCAAAAAATAAAACTTTTTAAGATTTCACATCACAAGATGATGTTCCTCTTAAAATGTCTTTGAAAGACTATTTTCCTATTTTCTCATTGATTCCTGGCTGGTAGTATCCTAGCTGAAACCTTAGTCACATCTCACAAACTACTGATTTAAGCTTCTCAGAAGTTTCCTTGACTTCAGGAATCTGCTCCCACATTAATTGATGATTCCTACAGCTAAAAGAGTTCTTAATATTTATAAACTGAACTTTCTATGTTTACAATCCTTCAGCTATTCCCCAGTAGTGAAAGAATAAAATCTAAACTTCTCAAACTTACAGATAGGACTCTGTATGATCTCAACTCCCAGGTAATACCCAACTAACCTACTTGTAATTTACCACGCAAACAACGGGCAGATAAAGATGATTCCATTTCCTTTACCCGTGGCTTTGAGCACGATTCTATTTCAGACTAGATATCTCATCACTCATCTGTCCACTTGGAAGATTTCTACTTTACTTCTCAATTTTCCTTCTGCTATAACACCTCCCTTGACTCACCAGACCGAAAGTCACCATACTTGGCCTGGACTCCACCGTGGGTCTGACTATTGCCACGTTTCACACCCATTTGCAATCACATCTGCAGGCATCTCACACTATGCCTTGTATTTTTCATGACAGAACCTCCCAAACCTAATACCAACTTGATAAATAATTAGAATCAAATATAAAATGACCAGTGCTGTTAAGTACAGATTCACACCTATGCTGAAAGCATTCTTACAAATTTGTCTAAAGGATAGGCAAGGTTAAGAGGGAAATCTCAATATTTTAAAAAATTCAGTGTTTGTAATTTAAAACTAGCCACAAATAATGCATTTTTACTTCACCTATGCTTAAAGTACATATTAACTTACAAGAAAATTGCAAATAAGACTTTTCTTTCTCTCAACTGAAATGCACTGTTCTTTAAGAATGTAAACATTAAACAAGTAAAAACCTTACAAGGAGGCCACTATCAAACATCAACTATCAGAGAAATAAGATTTTAAAAAGGAATAGAAATTTAATTACCGAAAATATTCTCTTTTATTTCATGCTTAACAAGCATTTATTGAGCAGTGGAGCCTGTGTGTCTAGAATCTGGATTCTGACCACCAACTCTGGTGACAACGGAGTCATTTACTCTTCGGTCCTTTGGGCTGAACCCTCAGGGAGATTGTGATTTCATTGCTGTCACAGGGGATGGACCTACTCAGGGGCAGCCCCACCAGGAGGGTGCAGAGAGTGACAGAGAAAGCAGTGCGGGGCGCGTGCACCCCACAGACACCTGCTCCCGTGCACCCCACAGACACCTGCTCCCACGGCCAAGTGTGGGTGCTGTCACTGTGTCAGGGCGGAGTGTGGGGCTGTCACCATGTCAGGGCAGAGTACGGGCGCTGTTACCATGTGGGCGCTGTAACTGAGTAAGAGAGGAGTGTGGGCACTGTCACCATGTTGGGGCAAGTGTGGGCACTGTCACCATGTCAGGCGGAGTGCGGGTGCTGTCACCACAGTCAGGGCAGAGTACAGGCGCTGTTACCATGTGGGCGCTATAACTGAGTCAGGGAGGAGTGTGGGCGCTGTCACCATGTCAGGAGGAGTGTGGCCACTGTCACTATGTTGGGGCAAGTGTGGGCACTGTCACCATGTCAGGAGTGTGGGGCTGTCACCATGTCAGGAGGAGTGTGGGCGCTGTCACCATGTCAGGAGGAGTGTGGGGCTGTCACCATGTCAGGAGGAGTGTGGGCACTGTCACCATGTCAGGAGGAGTGTGGGGCTGTCACCATGTCAGGAGGAGTGTGGGCACTGTCACCATGTCAGGAGTGTGGGCACTGTCACCATGTCAGGAGTGTGGGGCTGTCACCATGTCAGGAGGAGTGTGGGCGCTGTCACCATGTCAGGAGGAGTGTGGGCACTGTCACCATGTGAGGCAGAGTGTGGGGCTGTCACCATGTCAGGAGGAGTGTGGGCGCTGTCAACATGTGAGGCAGAGTGTGGGCGCTGTCACCATGTGAGGCAGAGTGTGGGCGCTGACACTGTGTTGGACCGAGTCCCGGCGCTGTCACCGTGTCGCACCCCGTCCCCCGGGCACAGCACTCCAGGCTGCGTAGTGCTGCGCAGCTTCCGAGCTGCTCCCCTGATTTTGTAGACAGCAAGGCCCATTGAGCCATCAGGCTCCCAACCTCCTGGTAGATGGGTGCACAAGGTTTCCCACTCACCACACATTATTTTATTTTATTTTTTTATTTTTTGAGACAGAGTCTCACTTTATCACCCTCGGTAGAGTGCTGTGGCGTCACAGCTCACAGCAACCTCCAACTCCTGGGCTGAGGTGATCCTCTTGTCTCAGCCTCCCACTAGCATGGACCACAGGCGCCCGCCACAGCACCCGGCTACTTTTTGTTGCCCTTGTACTGTTGTTTAGCAGGCCCGGCCAGGTTGACCTGCAGCCCCCATGTCTGTGGCTGGCGCTGTAACCCCTGCACAGACTGCCCACCACTCCGTTAACTTAGGGCGTCTGGTGCCAGAGCAAGGCCA
>CAUYON010182811.1:0-39886 GCA_963573935.1 Arctocebus calabarensis | reverse complement strand
ACTCTATACTAATAGATCCAACATGTACCCTTGCATTATGCACCATAGGTGTGATCCCACCATTCACCCTCCCTTGATCTACCATGTCCATCTTTGAAAGGTACAGTCCGTCTCACTGTCAAGCCACACAGACTCATTTTTGTTTCAAGTTTTCTAGATCCTAAAGATACAGAGAATGAAGTAATAGTCCTGGTGCTATTACCAACACTAAAGAAATAGATATTTTTTTCCTCTAGTTCACTTTAAGACTCCTTTATTTGACTGAATATTGGGCACAATGCAGTAGAGAAAGCATGGGGCCTGAAATCCAAGTTCTGTATTTTATTCTTCCTCTTTGTTGACTAACCTTGAGTATGACCTTGGGCAAGTCACTTCTCCTGGAGGCTCAATTTTTTTTTCTTCTAGCAAATGAGAATGTTAGACTAGCTATCCTCTATAGTTTTTTCCAGATTATCACAAAATGTTTTGCTTGATTTATTTTAGTTGATTTATATAGTATATGTTTATTGGTTAAATGCATTCTTAAAATGATTTAAGCAATATAAAGTAGCATATAAAATTTTGAAAAGTAAAGAAATATTACTTTTTATTCCATCACTTGAATCTAGTATTTGTCTATTTCATCCCAGCCCTTAGAAAGGTAGTTGTAAGTGAAGTGTGCTACTTTATAATCTACATTTTTTAATTAACCTTTTTTCGTGTGTATTTCCCATACTGAAGCCTGTCTGGGTATGGGTTGTTAAATGGCACATGGGGGGAAAGTTTGCACAATCACCTTCCTTTTCTCCCGGGCCTTATCTCACAGCCCTCTGTAGACATCCTGTTGGGCTAGAACAACAATTGTTATACTTCCACATAGAGATAAGGCCTTTGAAGAAAAATAAAATGCGACAAGGGGTTAGGGAGTGACTGGAGGAAGGGTAGGAGGCTTAGAAAGGCAGCTCAGGCAGGAACCATGAAGGTCTGGGGTTACCCTATTGCAGACAGAGTGGGCAGCTGGTGCAATGCAGGGGGGGCATGTTTGGAGTGTCCCTCGGGCAGCCAGAAGGTGACTGAGACTGGAAGGTAGAGGGAGAGATAATTCCTGCGCTCTCTTAGAAGTCACATTGCATCACCTCCAGAGTGACTGTAGACAGCCACATGCAAAGTTCTGCTCTTCTGGTGCGAGGCTGATTTGGCTTAAGAGGAAAAAAAAAAGTTGTAGATACTTCCCTTTCCATCTAAAGGGTTGGTTTCAAGGGTGAGGATGCATTTACCAGACAGAAAATGACTCTTCTCTTGGAGGCTGCAGTAGCCTCCTGATTCCAGAAACCATCTGGTGGGGATGCCCAAGACTGGCTTTGAGTCCTCGTGAATCAAACTCATCACAGAGAGAGTCTCCTGCTTATTTTTCATTCCCTTGGAGAGTATAGAGGCTTCCTGCAGGACAGCTGAGGGCAGCTGTTTCAGAACCCCAGCCACTGAAGTCCCAGGGAGTCCCAAGATGGTCAAGTAAGCTCTAGGTGAGGTCTGTTCCCTTTGAGATGGTGGCAGCTCCCTCTCTCTGAGATGGCCCCCTTTGGAATGCTGGTGCCGAGAGGGGCCTTTTATACCCTGGGGATAATTGACCTACCCTAATCTCTGGTGTTGACTTTAAATTTTCCCAAGTCTTACACTTAACTCGATTAGTTGGACATCAACGTGAGTGTAGATCTAAAGTGTAATCTTGGATGTGCAAGGAACCGTCTGAGAGACCTATTGTATTTCAAGTTTTTAATCACTATATCTGAAGGCAAGATTGGATTTTGATGTGACGAATCACTCTTCGATTTTCCCCGTGTTTGTTTTCTAGTTTTGCCATTAAAGCTTTTACCCTGGATCTTTAGAATGGTGATCTCATAGAATTATAGTCCAGAAGAGAGTAATGAACATTTGCAAAGTTAGACTAGCTCCTGTAAGAAAAACTGTTGGCTCTCAGGGCCTTAGAAGTTGTTTTATTCTCTCTCTCTCCCTCTCACTCATGTGAGAGTGCAGTAGCAGGTGGCAGGAGTCAGGATTCTCACTCCACTTACACGTTCAAGGATCTCCAGTGGGATTCTGCTCCACTTACACGTTCAAGGATCTCCTCATTAGCTGCAGGCCATCCATCCAGCCGCCAAGTAAAGAGAGTTAGAGTGTGGTGTGGGAAGTCCCACAGTAGGTCTAGAAGGGGTGCATATCATGTCCACCCATCTTGGGCAGAATTTGGTCACATGGCCCCAGCTCCCTGCAGAGGGGATTGGAAGCACAGGCCAGATATCAGCTCTGCCATATACAGGCTCTGGCATACAGCATTTCTCCAGATGTCTTTCTTACAACTTGCGTCATGACCCCTTGGTATGGATGGAGAGTGATAAGTAAAAAATGCAGATTCCTCAATTCAGACCAAGATCTAATGAAACTGACCATCTGAATGGGGCCCAGGGACCCGCCCATGAATAAGCTGGTGTTTGTAATTCACCAGCTAATAAAGTCCAGGGGGAAGTGATACTGGAGTAAAACGTGATAAATGCTCCTCTCACACTGCTTTCTCCACCTTTGGCACCTTTTCAAAGAGAAATTAAATTAATAAGTTGTTGATTTGTAACTCTTGCCCTTTAAACATGTAAGCACTCAGCAAGCTGGATGTTGGAATCATTAGTCAATACATCAATACTCTTAAGGAGTCTGTTCACTTAACTAATAAAGCAAAGCCAAGGTTGTTTTTTCCTCCTGTCCTTGGCTGGCCGGAGCCAGTGCCCTCCGAGACTGGAACCACGTGAGCTGCCCAGGAAGTGCTGGTGATGGATGGCGCCTTCCCTCAGCTGACGGGGCCTTGTGGCAGGTTCTTCCCTTTTCTCATCCTCCTTCTTTTCCTGGTCACCGATCTCCGAGGGGCTCGGTATCTTGCAAATGTTGCAAACATAACTTTGAATGTGCCGGACTTCAGGGGTGGAGGACTGTGGCTTTGTTCCCATTACTCTTATCGTTTGGTTTAATAATTCCAATTTCCTCATATTCCCGTGGGAAACTGGAAGCCTGTTGAAAACTACTGACAGTTGCAAACACTCTGAGTCTCAGATAGGGCTATTGGAGAGACTCATCCAGGGCCAGAGCCTCAGGGCTCTTTGATACACATGAGCCTAGGGCCCCTTCCATCATCACACTGGAATCACACTTGGATTGCTCCCTGCAAATATTTAAGGGAGAAATCTAAAAAACAAAACTAACTGAATAAATAAATACTGAATATTACTCAGGATTCAAAAGAAGTAGAGACTTTTAAAAACATTTTTATTTCTTCATACCAAACATGTGGCCATATAGCCCGGAGATGAAGCCCATTTGTGTAAAATAATTTCCTTAGACTGGAAAGATCAGGAAGATGAAAGAACTTTTCACTGAGAAGTCCCTTTGTGGCAACAACTTGATGCTTGTTATTTCCCACAATGGTCCTATAAGGGACATATCATTGTGCCCATCTTCCAGATGGGGAAACTGTGATCTATGTGGGTTGAATAACTTGTCCCAGCAAGGACTAGGCTAGCTGAGCAGGGAGTCAATTCTTTCTGCTAATAGGTCTTGAGCACCTGTGGAATATTCCTAGCCATTGTGGGGGTTCAGGGAGATAAATCTGCCCAGTCTGTATTTGGGAGGACAGGAATGGCACTGTAGGCAGAGGGAACAGTATGTGCAAAGGAGGCATGACAAGACTGAGCATGGCTGGGGGGGGGGGGCATATACTGCTACCACGTGGTTAGAGCATCAGAACTATGACTGATTCTTGGCTGGAAGCCAGGCTAGGTTGTATCTGTCATTCTGTAGCCAATGAGGACAAGGCTTAAGAGTCTTAAAGCAGGGTCCTGTAGGACAATCCCTGTGATTGGAAAAGAATTGAGGAGGAGATTAGAAATAAATAGAGTCAGCCTCAGTCATCAGAGGAGGGAAATCTATTATACCCAGTTTTCTTTGAACATCTATATAGTACCAGCTCTGCCCCTGGGGGGAATTTGGCGGAACACCTGTCAATGTCTGAAGACATTTTTGGTTGTAACTAGTACAGGGTGGAACATCTGGCATCTATTGGGATATGGCTAAACATCAGTCAACATACAGGACAGCCCCCAAAGCAGTGAATTATGCAGCCTCAATGCCAATGGTGCCGAAGTTGATGAACCTTGACCTGCAGTGATTTAGGGTATAACTGGCTGGGTTCTGACTGAAGATCATGATCTCTCTTTCCTTCGCATATCTCCTGATCAGCTCAATGAGGCTGTGCTTGAGTTTCCTTATCTGTACAGCAGCCATAGGATGATAGCAACAAGAAGCTCATTGTAGCACAGGCATTTTCACAAACATTCAAAGTTTATTTTTAATATGTATGTTCCTTATAGATGCGTGGTCAAGTAGGGGAGAAGTCTTCCTCCACTCTCTAATGAAGAAGCAGTTTTCAGGGATGTCCTTTTAGTCACCAAGTCCATTACATTACACTAGAGAATCCTCGTGTCAAAACCTATGCCCACCTGTCTTTTTTGGCAAGTTATTCTAAATTGATTTTTTTAAATATTTGTGGGAATGGCCCTGTGTATCAGGCTTTTGTTACCCAGGCAGATATGGATCCATGTCATAAAAAAATTATGATGTTACCAAGGTCACTATATTGCTGGATTTGAAATAAACTCACTACCTATGACTTATTTCACAAATGTTGGCTACTGCCAATATTGCTTAAGTACTCTAGAGTCTATCATTGAGGAGTCTGGTCATGAAACAGGTGCTCATGGAATGAGATTATCTTAGAACATGCTGTCAAGAAATCATAGGACATGTGGTTAGAGGCAACAGATTTGGTTCAGTCTTTCTCTATTTCTACATATGAACAAACTGGGTCAGAGATTATGATGTCACAGAGCCCATGGGTGGCAATCTTAGAGCCTGTTTATAATAGACAGTAAGAATCACACCACTTAATCATGCTGGGACTCTACTCAGAGATGACTTGATACCATTTTCTTCTAGTTTGACCAGGGTGGATCAGTTAGATGGAGACCTCTGGGTTTAACATGGAGATAATCTGAGAGGTTTGAACATTTCCTCAAACATGGGAACCACTTGTTTTCTTTGTGACAGTGATATCTTTTTACCTAAAGGATCAAGGCTCTGAGTTAGGCTAAAACTACTTTTATGCCAGGCATGGTGGCTCATGCCTGTAATCCCAGCAATCTGGGAGGCCGAGGCAGGTGGATCACTTGATTCAGGAGTTCAGACCAGCCTGAGCAAGAGTGAAATCTCATCTGTACTAAAAGTAGGGGGGGAAAAAAACCCAAATAGCCAGGTATCATGGCAGGTACCTGTAGTCTCAGCTACTTAGGAGGCTGAGGCAAGAGGATCACTTGAGCCCAAGAGATTGATATTGTCGTGAGCTATGATGATGCCATGGCACTCTACCCAGGGTGACAGAGTGAGATTCTGTTTTTTTTTATGTTGTTTGTTTTATTATTATTATTTTTTATTAAATCATAACTGTGTACATTAGTGCAATCATGGGGTACAATGTGCTGGTTTCATATACAATATGAAATATTTTCATCAAACTGTTTAACATAGCCTTCATGGCATTTTCTTAGTTATTGTATGAAGACATTTGTATTCTGCATTTAGTAAGTTTCACCTGTACCCTTCTGAGATGCACCATAGGTGTGGCCCCACCAATTACCCTTCCTCCACCCATCCTCCCCCCATCTCTCCCCTCCCTTGCCCCTTGCCCCATATTTTTGTGCTATAATTGGGTTATAGCCTTCATATGAAAAATATAAATTAGCTTCATAGTAGGGCTGAGTACATTGAATACTTTTTCTTCCATTCGTGAGATACTTTGCTAAGAGGAATATGTTCCAGCTCCATCCATGTAAACATGAAAGAGGTAAAGTTGCCATCTTTATTTAGGGCTGTATAATATTCCATGGTATACATGTACCACAATTTATTAATCTATTCGTGGGTCGATGGGCTCTTGGGCTTCTTCCATGACTTAGCAATTATGAATTGGGCTGCAGAAAACATTCTACTACAGATATCTTTGTTATCTGTGATTTTTGGTCTTCTGGGTAAAGTAAAAGGATTATAAGTAGTAAAGGAATTATAGGATCGAATAGCAGATCTATTTTTAAATCTCTATGTATTCTCCAAACATCCTTCCAAAAGGAACGTATTAGTTTGCATTCCCACCAGCAATGTAGAAGTGTTCCCTTTTCTGCACGTCCACGCCAACATCTCTGGTTTTGGGATTTTGTTATGTGGGCTAACCTTACTGGAGTTAGATGATATCTCAAAGTAGTTTTGATTTGCATTTCTCTGATGATTATGGATGGTGAGCATTTTTTAAAAAAGAAAGTAAGAAAAGCAAAGAAATACTTTTATGATACATTTCTTTTTTTAAGGTTGCACACATTGCTTTTGTAAGGTTAAAGTTCACATCATAGTCCTGTCCTTCAACTAACAAGTGTGCCATACTTGGGCAGTGTGCCCATTGAGTGGTAATCCTAAAGGGGTTAGCCATCCCCTTCCCTTTCCCTGCTATTTGAATTTTATTTAATTTTTCTGTCATATGAGAATGTATTTGTTAATCTTCCAGTTTTGAATTGGAACTGAGTACATGTGATATTTATTTTTCCATCCTTGTGATAGTTTACTAAGGAGAATATACTCCAAAACTGTCCAGGTTGTTATAAAAGATACAAAATTTCTGTCTTTTTTTACTGAATAGTATTTGATGGTATACACATACCACATTTTATTAATCCATTCTTATATTGAAAGGCATTTCCATTGTTTCCACATCACTTTGATTGTGAATTGAGCTGCTATAAACATTTAAGTGGAATTGTCCTTATGGTAAATTTTTTCTTTTGGGTAGAAGCCTAGTAATGAGATTACAGGATCGAATGGAAGGTCTACTTTTAGTTCTTTGAGGATTCCCCATATTTCTTTCCACAGAGGCTGTACTAGTTTGCAGTCCCACCAACAGTGCATGAGTGTCCCCTCTCCCTACACCCCTGCCAGCTTCTGTTGCTTTGGGAGCTTGTAATGTGGGCCATTCTCACAGGGGTTAGGTGATACCTCAATGTGGTTTTGATTTGCATTTCTCTGATGATTGGGGTCGATGAGCCTGTTTCCATGTGTTTGTTGGCCATTTGTCTGTCCTCATGAGAAAAGATTCTGCTCATGTTTCCTGCCCAGTTTTTGTTGGAGTCATTTGCTTTTTTCTTGTTGATTTGCTTAAGTTCCTTGTAGTGTCTAGTTATTAGCCCTTTGTTGGATTTGGATGATGCATTTCTTAGAGGTCTCATTCATTTTTAAATGGGACAAGAAAGTACAGATACATTGCAGGTAAGGAAAAGAGCCTGTGGGATGGGCAGGTAAAATTACCTTTAACACTACCAAAATCCATGTGTCTTTTCCAATGTTTGTTGCATCAGAAATCAATAGTTAGGAAGCTCCTTTATTGGTCAGGTTTGGGCTGTAGTCTGAGTGCATTTTCCCATGTTTGAAGTGAAGTATGGGCTATGTTGCCATATGGACTCGGTCTTTGAATTCCAGCTCCCTGACTGATTTGCCTTTCTGACGGGATTCCTCATCTTTCAAGTGAGAATAACAATAGTGCCTATGTCTAAGTTGGAGAGGATGGAAAACTTATAAAAATTCACTTTAAGCATTTTGTGTAGTGCCTGACAAATTTCGAGACCTCAATAAATGTTAGCTATTATTATCATTGGTATTATTATTAGTAGTAATAGTAGTAGTATTGTTGCTATTACCCCATTTCATTGCAAAATATGTCTGGAACGTGATAGGTTGTCAACACACTTGACTTCCCTTCTCTTTTTGACTAACACCTTTGTCACTAAACAGTTGTGCTGCCCTATGACCCAGGAATGGGCCTCCTATTTGGAATAAAATGGAGATGCCTCTGCACCCCCCAACTTGACAGCTTCTCTGTGATCTGTTCACACATCAGTTTAAGAATCCACAGAGACAATGGTAGGGAAGGTCACAAAGTGAGGGTGCAAAGTGCCTTTCTCACGCTGGTTTGGTTGGGAAGACTTGCTGTTGTAATGAGATGGAAGTAATGAAGAGGGGGAAATAGAAATGAGGTACTCTGGCAGCTTCGGTGTTGCCGCATTGCTTCTGGCTTCTCAAATGCACCTGAATATCTAGCTACATGACTCTCACTACAGGGGCACATGATGAATCATCCACACAGAAGCAGCCTTGATGAGGGTGAGCTCCCTGCCCTGTGGATCCACTGCTCACAGAATTCTGAAGACAAGTTAAAATGGCAGGAGCTTTTGAGGGCATATCATTTTTCTTTTTTATAGTGTTGTCAGACGTATGGAGTAGGACTTCCAGGCATCAGAGTTCGCATCTTGACCTGTTGGAGATGTCATCAAACCACTTTTCTTAGCTCAGTTTCCCCATCTGTAAAATGGGACTAGTAGCAGTCATGGGGTGGTAGTACATTAATGAAATAAAGCACAGTTCAGTGCCTGGCACTTAATAATCTCAGTGACGTGCTATTTTGTTATATATTTGGGGGGGTTATTTATTTTATAGGAAATGCTTCTCAGTGACTTTTTTTTCTGGTTTTTCTTTTTTCTTTTTTTTAAACTTCAGATTAATATAAGGGAACATACACATATGTTTCATTGTTTGCTAGGTAAAGTCCAAGTTGCTGTTGAGCCCTTCACCCAGAGGTATGCTCTATACCTGGACATTGTGCCTGTGGGTTACTAAGCCTGTACACATCTCTCCCCTACTTTTGTTGTTCTTTTTTTTTTTAAAAGATGGAGTGGTTGAGCAAAGTTCTATTTGTGACCTCTTTTTGTTTTAAAAAATTCTGATATCAGGGCAGCACCTGTGGCTCAAAGGAGTAGGGCTCCAGCTCCATATACTGGAGGTGGTGGGTTCAACCCAGCCCTGGCCAAAAACTGCAAAAAAAAAAAAAAAAATTATGATTTCAAGTTTGGAAGGTTGGCTAATCACATGGCAATTAGCAAAATAATTTAACACAGTAAATAAAAAGAAAGATACCCTAAAGAACTTGGGCAACAATACAGAAAGAATCATGTATTGACGCAGTTTGTATAGTTCAATAAATATTGTATCAGGTCCAGGATGGAAAAAGGATGTTGCCGGAATAATTGTGATGTGATAGTTTAAAAAAATAAATCCAACAATAGGCCAGTGTACTGGCCAGCAGGAAGCTCCAACAATACCCCCACCTTTTTCCTGTACCTTACCCGGAGTTCCTTCCAGGCGACACAGATAACCGATGGGTGATAAAGTTGAGGACCGGGTTTGGTGCCAGCTGAAAATAGAAGAATTAGTGTCAAACTGTTATCTGATCAGAAAATGGACTTAGCAAACACCCTTTAAGGCAGTGTTTAAGAAAAATCTACTGTGGGGAAAAGGTCCCCTTTTCGCCTGAGCAGTCCCTCTGAGCCACAGTGACTTACTGAGACCCAGAGCTTGCAGATTCTAAGCACAGGTACATATCTGCCTGGTTTAGGGAGTGTTGGGGTGTCACATACATAGAGCCCTGTTAGAGCAGTAACATAAACAAGAAGTCTGTAAAGTAGGGGTAATATTCTTATCTATCCCATTGGGCTGTTATCAGGTTCATGGGATAATTCAGGCAAAAGAATTAGCAATGTACATGACATTATTTGTTATTATATTCTAATAATAAAATAAATAATAATTATTGTTAATCTTGTGAAGTCAGTATTCACTTCTATCATAGAAGTGAAGAGATGGAGGCTCACTCAATCAATATATTTATGGAAAAGCCAAGTTGCAGGCGTTGTTTTAGATTGTCTTGTAGGAAGAGAGAGGTGGTAAACACACACATGCACAGAAGATGTACTGACGTCTGATGAGGTAGGTGAAGAAGGTGATGCTAAGGAAGGGAAGAGAGAGTTAAGGAGTTGGCTGGGGGCAGTTTGCTTGTTTAGCCATGGTGGTGAGGGGACATTTGAACAGGGACCTTCAGATAGTGAGAAAAGGAGGCTTCCATTTCAGGGAAGAATGTCCAGGCAGAGGCAATAGGAGGGTCTTGGTCTATCATGGGAATGGCACAGACCACTGTATGCCTGGAGCACAGTATAACAAGACAACACTGGGACAAGAGAACAGGAGGTCAGATCAAATAAAGTCAGGCTTTGAAGGCCATGGAGAATGCTGTGATTTCCAGGGGGAAGCCACCAGAGGCTCCTGAGCTGAGCTTCTGATCTGAATTAAGCTTCGTGTAATGTTGAACATGGATGTGATGAAGATAGCATGTTTGAAGTAAGCAAGAATGGAAACGGGGTATTGTCTCAGGACTTTCAGTTCAAAGTGGGGAGGAGGGCTGCTTACACGTGAGTGGCAGCAGTGGAGGTGGAACAGATGGCCACAGCCCGTGAGGAATACAAAAGGAGCATAAGATCTTTTCACTCCCAACCCTTGAAGAACTGCTGGGCCACCGGGGTGTAGAAGACAAGCCACAGGAACATTAAAGGGACTTTCCACCACCACCACCTTACAACATGCAACTGTGACTGCCATGAAGTGCACAGGTACTGCATAGACTCCAGAGAGAATGTTCTATGAGAATTAAGAATGACAGGGGCCTGCATGGCCAACAAAAGCCCTAAGGAGAAAGTAGGACTTCAAACATTCTTTGGAAAAAGTGAATAGGCAAAGAAGGCAGGAAACCACTTAACTTTGAGAGATCTATTTACACACAGATGCCAGCCAGATCAAGTATAATGTTTAACCCTAAACATATGGGTTACTTCTAGAATTTTATTATAACAAAGAATGTTGCAGAAAACTCTGGGTATTAGCTATGTTAACTTTAGGCAATTTACTTAACCGCTCTGGCCTCAATGTCTTCATCTATAGACTGGAAAAACTAATATTTATTTCATGGGACTGTTTTGAAAGCTAAATGGGTTAAGGTATATGTGCTGATTAGAATGGTACCCAAAGCATATTAGACACTATACAGGTGTATTTCTCTTCATTCTATTTAAATGAAGAATTGCTGAGTCATAGGACATACACATTTTAAATATAAATAAAGTTTTATTGGAACACACCTATGCCCATCCATTTACACATCCATTGGTGGCTGCCAATGTGCTGAAATGATAGAGTTGAATAGTTACAACTATAACCTGCAACACCCAAGATATTGATATTTGTCATGTGGTCTTCATTGAAAAAGTTGGCTAACCTCCATAATAGGCACAGACTCTTTGTATTTCAAAGTGATCGTACCAAATTGCATTCCCTTCTGCACTCAGAATAAAAGAATACCCACTTTTGTGTATTCTCATTAACACTTGATTATTAGTTCTGAAAATTTTAGCCAAGCTGATGATTACATATGCTTTCTAAATGTAACTTTGATTTCCTTGACAAGGGTTTTCAGTTTTGATCTCAGGACCCTCTGACATGCTTAAAAAAATTTTAGAACCCCCAAAGAGCTTTTATTTTGGCATTGTTTCATATGTTTGCAAATCTCTTTAATGTTCGTAATAGAAGATGGATAGATATCCATGTCAGATTCTGCATTCATCTGTTGATGTTTGTTTTGGTTCAAGAAAATTTGCCTCACATAGATTTGTGCCTGGAAAACAAAGGAATATTCTAATAAGATCTTGAGATAAATATAAATATTCTCCTTTGTTGCTACACCAAAATTCTACAAGTACTAGTTCCTGAAATGTTAGTTTCAGTATGGAATCTGAACTTTTCCCATGAACTTTTCATGAGTTGTAATATTAAAATCCACTGGTCTTGTGCTTTGAATGAATATTTTACCCACTCACAAATATGTAATAGCATGCATTGGTTATTTTGAAAATGTTGGTTCACAGAGTTTTGTGTATCTGCCAGATTTGGCACATTTTATTATGTAATAGCAAGAAGATCACATTCATTAATATCACCAATCTTATCAGAAATGTCTTTAAGGATTGGAAAGCTTAACTCCATCAAGCTCACAGAGGCAAATATTACTTCCTTATAATTTAAATATTTTTTCTAGAAATTTCAGAGTTTATCGTAGTCAACAAATACTGTCAATTGTTTTTTCTTAAAGTGAGTGTCTCACTTTGTTCACTTTTGGGAGAATCTCCGCCAAGTATGCATCTTAATAAATAGTTATTGGTTGCTTTTTTAACTAAAATGGTATTACATAAAGTAAGTCGCTAGTTGAGCTGAAAATGATCACACAAATGCCTTTCCTAGACATGGCCATCATTCTTTTCATTCTGTCTCATGGAATATTGAAAAGTCATGTACTTAATGGTAGAGATATATTATGATTTATAATTTTTACTCCCTCATCAAGGAATTTTCTTTTTAACTCAAAGTTCATGGTGCTGACAAATATGACTATTCCTATATAGTTTGGTATCACCGCTTAGATTTGTGCTAAGCCCCCACCGCTTCGCCCCCCACTGCTGTGCATCAATGTCAAGACAGAGAAAAGAACAGATAGTGTAGGATTATTATGAAAATGGTTTTAATTGCGTGTATTCTTGGAAATGATCTTGGGAACTATATGGGAACTGCTACCTTCGGTAATACTGAAGCCCAGCATGGTTTTGTCTGTATTTTCTTCTGCAAACTGGCTATTTATATTGTTTGCCCATTTTTTCTATTGTCCTTTTTTATTGATTTTTTAGAAGTGATATGTATATTGACAACAATGAATTTGTTATATGTGTATTTCTTCACCTATAGGGGAAAGCCTAATAATCCTGTGTGTCTATGCATAGTAAAATGCCACATTGCATGAACAAACTAACTTAGATGAGTTTAAAGATATTGTATGTTGTAAAAAAATGGCAAGTTTCAAAAAATGTAGAGTACGGGGTGTCTCAAAAGTTGCCTATGAAGTTGTCACACATAGGGAAAATGGGAAATTGTAGTTAAATGTACCTTTATTTACAAAATATTCATTACAAATCTTTTCAAATTTGTTGCCAAATATTCTCTACATGTTGGTCACCTCTTTGTAAGATGACATTTTATATATAACAATCAGGTATATCATTATATATAAATAAATAATTTAAAAAACTATTCAGTTTAATTACTAAATAAACAAAATGAAAGAACAGTCTATAAACTAAGAAGTATGAACAAACCACATATCCGATGAGAGGTCAATACCCAAATTGATAAAGAACTCATACTATTCAATAGTGGGAAAACAGGACAAACGATATGAATAGACCTTTCTCCAATGAAGACCTGAAAGTGGCTAACATGTATAAGGAGGGTGTGTGACATCGTTAATCTATCAGGGTCACGCAAATCAAAACATTACAAGATGCCACTAAACACTTACCATGTATTACAATGGCTCTTACCCAAAACTCAAAAGAGAACCTTTGATGAGGGTGCGAAGAAAGGAAACTCCTACGCACTGTTGATGGGAAAGTAAATTGGCACAGCCAGTATGGCAGATACTGGTATACGGGGGTTATAAAACCTCCCCACCTTAGTGCAGCTAAGAACGTGGTGCAAGTTTGTGAACTTAATTATCAGAACTTGTACATTAGGACTGTATGTAACAGAATTGTACTATATGTGGGATTCCTGCTACATGAATAGATTTGTAGCTGTCCTTGCCGGAAAAGCAAACAACAAAAAAAGAGTAACTATGAGAAATAGTGGTTATGTTAATTTAACAATAGTAACTTTTTTTTTTTTTTTGAGGCAGACTCTGTCACCCTAGGTAAAGTGCCATGACTCATTGTAGCTCACAACAACCTCAAACTCTTGGACCCAAGAGATCATCCTTCCTCAACCTCCCAAATAGCTGGGACTACAAGCATCTGCCATGATGCCTAGATAGTTTTTCTATTTTTCAGTAGAGACAGGGTCTTGCTCTTGCTCAGGCTGATCTTGAACTCCTGAACTCAAGTGATCCACCTGTCTGGTCTTCCCAAAGTGCTGGGATTATAGGCATGAGCCACTGTGCCCAGTGAATAGTAACCTTTTTACTATCTATATGTATCTCTTAACATCATACTTTATACCTTAAATTTACACAATAGAATTTCTTTTAAAAAATAAATTAAATTTATAAATATAGTCTTAAAAAATAATGAATAAATAAATCCAAAGTTGCAATTAATATAATTCTCTATCGTGGGTTCTCTCTCTTCATCAAAAATCATGATTGTTTTCACTGGGTGTGTCTACTGCCAGATATTTTTTTGTATTTTCCTGTGCATTTAAATATACATATGTATTTACATATAATATATACTATTTATTGTAAAAAATAGAAATCTTAAACCAAATGGCATCAGGACACATGAGGAAACATTTCTGTTCTTTATGCAATAGGAAAAATTATAGTACTAACATATGCATCTTTGAAAGAGTAACAGTATTTTCTAGAAGAGAGAGGGCTTTCTTTTAATTGTTCTCCCCTGAGAAATGATGCCTACTTATCCTTTAGGAGATGAGAGGCAAAGTTTTTTCCTAAAGTTAAAGTGAGTTTTCCCTTTTTCATTTCCCAAATTCTGACTAACTAATATAAATAAACCTAATTCAATATTTGTATGAAATCCAAGGTACAGTAACCAGTGTTACTTAAAATATTTGGATCAGTTGGTTTAATTTACATATTAGTGACTGACTTTTATGCTTTTGTAACTGCCTAACTTTCTTACATTTACCATAGAAAAATAAAATTCTTAGTCCCAAAGGAATGATTTCAGGGATTTAAAACAAATGTTACTCTTGTATTGAGTACATATAAGGAATGAGCTCATAAAATCCCCCAAATAGCGATTGTCAAATTAGGAAAAGCAGAAGCAAGTTAATTTTCTAGGTATTATCTTTGGAAGTTACGGCTGTTGGATCTTTCCATGATTCACATCAGTGGAATACGTAATTGGTAGCAATTGTAGATTTCATGAAAAAACTTTCACCCACATGGCGCTCCAAGTGCTTTATGAATGTGAGATGATCAGGATCGCTCCTGACCGTCCATGACCTCTGAATTCAAGCTGGGGCACAGCTATTTCTTTTACATTAAAGATAATAACAACAGGGTAAGCAGGGGAATGTTTCCTGAGAACCTGTCTCTGCATTCTGTAGAGCTCTTTACTGCATGAAAGAGCAGCGGCTTCTCCTGTTGGCATGGGTGGGCATCCATCTCCACTGGCTACTGGGCTGGTGCCCAACTAAGTGCTTCATGCTTCTCAGATTTTTCTCAAACCCTGCCCTACCTTGACCCTGCTTTCCCCCAGAGACATTGCTTGATTTCTCCCCTGCCTTCCTCAGCCCATGTGTGGAAAGGATCGCCAACACGTGTCTCCATCCCCTTCCCATCTGTTTACTCTTAAGCTTGACCTGCCTCCTGCCCTTCTTCAAAATCTGCCTCTAAAGCCTCACTCACCTACATGTTGGCAAAGCTGAATTACGTCTTTTGTGTTTATCTATTGTACCTTTCTACTGTGACTGCCACAACCCCCACTGACAAACTCAAGTCCCTTGGTTTTTGTGATACTATAGTTCTGTTATTTTTTTTTTTTTCTTTTATACTTCCCTACTTTGTTGCCAGGCAGTCCTTTGAATCCTCTGCTTCCTACCACCCTGTGTTGTGGCTGGAGCTGTCTCCTACCTGCCTGGAAGAGACAGCATTCATTTGTCCTAGCTTTTGCGAGTCCGTTGATGTCTTCTTAGTAGCTTGAAATTGGCCATAGTGGAATGCTTACACTACAGAAATTGGCAGAGGTTAAATACAAGCCCTTCTATCAAGGGCAGACTGTTGGATGTCTACCAGCACCTCGCTGCTTCTGCTCACCCCTGTAATTGTGGGTACTTTCTAGCATGACAGCCCTTCAGAATGGGTTTTCTTCTTACTTGACACAGTCTCCCCAGGTGATATCTTTCTCCCTTTCCAATACACACAGACACCCCCACACATACCTATGGTTTTAACTGTCACCTACCTGTATCATATGCCATATTACCCAAGTATCTTTCTCGAAGCCTGAACTCACTGCAGAGTTTCAAAACTGTGTATCCACATACTTCTTGGAAATGGTAATTAGCATTATTGAAAAGGTGTCATAAATTTACCCAATCCCCAACCAAACTCCCAATCTTGTTCTTTTCCTGTGGCCCCTATTTCAATTGATGATCTCACTTCTACCCAATCCAGAGTCTGGTGTGACCTCTCCCTTCTCAGCCATGCTGGGGCCCAGAGGACATTGTTCAAAGGGACTATCAATCTAGGGCCCAGGTCTCAGGTGGGGATAAGAGGGAAATGGTGATTTTGGATGATTGTATGGTTGACTTTTGATTCTTAGGCTGTTCAGATTTCTGCAGTGTGGGAAACCTGGCATCCTCAAGTTCTCTGTGCTTAGGAAAGGAGGAGAAAATAACTCATGTAAATTAAGTATCTACTAGGTGCCAGGACTTGCAGGAGCTTTTCCATACATAAATTGACTTAATCTTCTGACTATTTCTGTAATGCAGAAATAACTATCTTTCTTTCTTTCTTTCTTTCTTTCTTTCTTTCTTTCTTTCTTTCTTTCTTTCTTTCTTTCTTTCTTTCTCTCTCTCTTTCTCTCTCTCTCTCTCTCCCTCCCTCCCTCCCTCCCTCCCTCCCTCTCTCTCTCTCTCTCTCTCTTGCTTTCTTGCTTTTTGTTGCCTGCAAGGGAATTTGAACCTTAGCTAAACAAAATGGCTTGTCCAAGGAAGCTTAGGTAGCAGATGGTAGGGGTGGGATTGGGCTAGGCCAACCCAAAACCTGAGGTTGTTCCATTGCCCCAGGCTGCCCCTGGCTACCTGTGTCCGTGCGGAGGGGAACAGGACACTCTGGCAGATTTGCTAACCGACACAGAAAGTGCCTTCCAGGTCACTTTGTGCAAGAATTCCACAGTCCCTCACTCTTTCCGGAGCTGCCTTCATTTTCTCCCCTAGCCAGGCCCCTCCAAGGGACCTACCTATGTTGAGATCACTGATTGCAATATCTAGATGGATGGATGCAACATTTATTATATTTTGGAGTTTTGAAGCTGCAAAAGAGCTTCACTTTCTTAGAGAACATTGTTAATGGCATGCATTGTTTTCACTGTGTTTTTGTTTGTTTTTGAGGCACAATTTCACTTTGTCATTTTGGGTGGAGTGCTGTAGCATCACAACCTCAAACTCTTGGCCTTAAGCAATTCTCTTTTTTTTTTTTTTTTTTTTTTTGAGACAGAGCCTCAAGCTGTCACCCTGGATAGAGTGCTGTAGCATCACAGCTCACAGCAACCTCCAATTCCTGGGCTCAAGCGAGTCTCTTGCCTCTGCCTCCCAAGTAGCTTATCTCAGCTTCCCAAGCAGCTGGGACTACAGGCACCTGCCACAACACCTGGCTATTTTTTAGAGACGGGGTCTTACTCTTGCTCAGACTGATCTTAAACTCTTGAGCTCCAGCAATCCATCTGCCTTGGCCTCTCAGAGTGCTAAGATTACAGGCGTGAGCCACTGCGCCTGGCTTCACAGTTTTGTTTTTAAGTAACTCACCTGTATGCGAATGCCTACCATGTGACTAGTCTGTGTTAAAAGGGATGTAACAAGGGACAGAAGTGAGGCTAAGGGCTGGGGCCTGCCTTCAGGGTGCTTGCCCTCTCCTTGGGAACAAGGCTTCCACCCCTGGAACAGTCAGAGAGTGATGGGAGGGAATTAAGAGCAAGGGCCCATGTGCTCTTGGTAGTTATTTCTCAATAGCCACCCTTCAAAGAACGAATTATTATTTTTTTTTTTTTGAAAAACAGGAAACAGTCATGTCCTGAAGTGTCACTTTGAAATTCCATTAGTCACTGTTTTGTTAAATGGCTCTTAAAGAGTTAAGGAGTCAGTTGGAACAGAGGGATTTCAGGGAAGCAGGATAACTCCTCAGATGCTGTGTTTGTGTTCTCCAAGAGTGGAATTCGGTCACAATAAAGTGTATTTGACATTCATGCATCTGTGTTAATTAAGTAACTGCTTTATGCTAGGCAGTTTGAATGAAGCAGTGGACAAGATTAACAAGGTTCCTCCCTCCTGGAGTTTGCATTGGATGAAGTCAATTTTGAAAAGAAAAACAGGGAGTTCTCTGAATCTTTTCTGATTCTGAGGGTTGCCTGATTTAATAAAAAAAAAATGTATACATGATAAATAAGAAGAAAAATAAGTAAGAAAATATCAAGCAGCGATCGAAGTGATAAGAAAAAATAAAAAAGGAGATTGATTGGGAGAGGATAAATTGGTGGAGACCTTAGGTAGAGTAGTCAGGGAAGTCCTCCTTGGGGACATGATATTTAACAAAGGCTTACGTTAGAGAAGCCAGCTGTGACCGTATTGGGGGAGAATGAACAGGCAAAAGTCAATGGCAAGGGGAGAGAGAGAATGAATGAATGTGTATGACTGAAACAAATGGCCTGCAATTAGGTTGAAGAAATAGTTGGGGCCAGATTTTATTAGACCAGGGAAAGGGGTTTCAATTTTCTTTTTTATTTTATTTTATTTATTTTTATTGTCTTTTTTTTTTTAGTTAAATCACAGCTGCATACATTAGTGCAATCAAGGGGTACAATGTGCTGGTTTCATATACAATCTGACATGTTTTCATCAAACTGTTTAACATAGCTTTCATAGTATTTCTTTTTACCCCCAAGGGTAAGACAAAATTTATTTACAGAAAAGAATACAGAAAACACTAAAGCTCCTGGTAGAGGGAGAGAATTCTAGTGGGGAGAGATAAGCTCTCTCCATTTCTTTCCTGGTCTTTCCCCGTCTCCCCCTTTAGGCCTTTAGTCTCAGGGTATTTATAGGTGTATGGGTTCCTTGGCCAGGAAACAAGGGTTTCAATTTTCAATTAGGGATTTAATTTTGGTGGTTTGGGAAACCTCTGAAAGGCTACAAGTTGGGATTGGGGAGTGGCTTCAGTCTATATCAGTAGATATATCTTTCAGGCATGCAGGCAGAAAGAGAATCAGGAAAGGAAGCATGTGGATCCCCTCAGAGCCTGCAGGAAATGTGATTCTTAGTTGGATCAGGATGGCAAGTGTTAGGACGGGAGATGGAATTCGCTGGTGTATTGGGTACGTTGAAGGAAGTGGAAGGTCACACATGTGTCTTCAGCAACCGTGTGGCTATCGGTGTCCTTTGCTGAGACGAGGATTACTCAGGTGGAGGCGAAAGACGCTCTAGGAAAGATATCATTTCTCCTACGTTTTAGCACATGACGCGGCAGCCTCTGCAAAAATCTTGTCCAAGTTGAGAAGAGTCAATATGTTCGTAGGCTGTCGGATGTGTCTGAAGGTGGGAAATTCTTCCACATGCTAAGCTAGACTCTGGCTTCCTGCACAACTTCCATCCATGTGTACTTTCTGATTTCTCTGGACACACATGGAATACATCTGCTGTCTTCTCAGAAACTGGGGCCAAATGTGTGAATACTCAAGATTTTTGACATTGTTTTGAAACATTAAAATTTCAAATCAGTTTGGGTAAAAATGCCATTAATTAGATGATAGTGTATATAAGTGGGCCTCTCCAAACTGAGTGTGTGACCTCTGTGTGGAACCATCTCATGTAGCCTTTGGAAGCAACGTGTCACTGAGACCCTTTGCGTAGTTCTTTTTTGCTTTTTCTAATGCCCTTTATCTCTGCTTTCAATCTAATACATATTTACAGTATAAGAGAAATTGAGACAAAAATTAATACCTTGCAGCGTTCACCACACATAGACTTCAAGACTATTTGGCTTATTTTTTTCTCAGGATTTTTTTCTTTCATTCTTTTTTCACAAGTGACTGTGTTTGGACTATACATTTATATTTTCTGTTTTCATTTGCATTACAACAGACATTTAAAAAATATTACTTTAAAAAGATGCTTGAATTATTTTTTCTCACTTAACCATTGCTTTCTAAGTATTTCCTTCCATCAATAAGAGGATGACTTGGGCAGTGCCTGTGGCTCAGAGGATAGGGCGCCGGCCCCATATACCGAGGGTTAGGGGTTCGACACCGGCACTAGCCAAACTGCAAAATAGCCAGGCGTTGTGGCGGGCACCTGTAGTCCCAGCTACTTGGGAGGCTGAGGCAAGAGAATCACCTATGCTCAGGAGGTGGAGGTTGCTGTGAGCTGTGATGGGACAGCACTCTACTGATGGCGATAAAGTGAGACTCTGTCTTCAAAAAATAAAAAGGACAACTTATTCCTAGAGATTTAGCTGATTTTTACAATTGTTGTTATTTTATACCAGTATGGTGAATATTATGATTGTAATGTTTTTTCCATAATTTTGAGAGCCACCAAGTAAGAAATTATGGACAGCTCCTGGGATCTTCCTACAAAGTGTGAAGATAGAGTTTCCGACAACACTGTGAAATTGATCCTCCCATGTAAGTGGTCCTTTGACAACACCCTGATCCCTATTGAATGATCTCATGCAAGACAGAAATATTAATATTTGCTGATTTTATCATCAAATGTATTTGGTGTTGATGGTCTCATTTGTATTTTGTGACTTCCTACTGAGGATACATTTTTCTCTGTATGTCATGAGTCACAAATTTTCTTGTCTCTGACCTATTTCTGCTTTTGCTCATTTAGTAATTGAGTCTCTGTTATTTTTAAGACACTTCCCCTCCCTTCTCATGTCATAGAGATGTTGATGGGAGATTTCTTGTGAATTGGGGTCCAACTAACTAGAACCTTAACTATTCACATTTTTGGGGAGAGACAAATGCCACATATTCCCAAAGTAGAGAAATTCAAATAAAGTGCTGTTCTCCAGAGCTCAGTGTAAAACTCATCAGGCAAAACTGTTTTATTTAGACATCTGGGAAATGTACTTCGACAAACATCCGTTTGATGACTGTCAGCATCATAAAAAGACTTTGATATCAAAAATGCACAGAAATTATTGAAATGAATGATATATTTTTATGACAAAGTATTCTTTGCTCACTCATTTGCATTGTCCGTGTTGCTGGGCTTTCGCATCTTGATATAAAGGAGGGCCCTATTTTCATGTAAATGACATGATTGAATTAATAGCCAGCTCTAGGGAGTCTGCAAACTGCAAATGTCCCATCTCCCTCTACCTGCTTTTAGCAATGCTTACACATGGTTGCTTCTCAGTATTTTTAACATATAAATGTTTCCAAAATTTACATATTCAGTGTTTTTATAGCTCTAGAAATACGCTCTCAAACCACTACAGAAGGCAACAAAACATCCTTCAAAAGTCTGATTTCCATGCATTTAGACCATAAAAAAACACATAGATAGAATTTTTTAACCGACCTCCAATAAGTTAAAATGCAACTAGTTCTTCTACAGAGTTTGATCTTTTCCTTATCAATAGCACTAGAGGAAGACAAAGGAGATATACTTTGTCTTTTTTTTTTTTAGTAAAACATGCCACCCTGAGCTATTAATTGTTTGAAATTATGAAAGCATGGTTAAGTGTCTTGATGGGTTACAGGTGAGGCTTTTTGTCTGTTAACTAACAGCTGCTTGGCAAACCAAATGCATTAGACAGTATAAAAATATTAGAAACAGGCCCGGCGCCTGTGGCTCACCGGGCTAAGGCGCCAGCCACATACACCTGTGCTGGTGGGTTCAAATCCAGCCTGGGCACACCAAACAATAATGATGGTTACAACCAAAAAATGGCCGGGCATTGTGGCGGGCACCTGTAGTCCCAGCTACTTGGGAGGCGGAGGCAGGAGACTGACTCACTTGAGCCCAGGAATTGGAGGTTGCTGTGAGCTGTGATGCCACAGCACTCTCTCCAGGGTAACAGCTTGAGGCTCTGTCTCAAAAAAAAAAAAAAATATATATATATATATATTAGAAACAAACTGAAGTCTTAGAGATGGGGTGGTGAGCAGAAAGAGTCCGAGATCAGACAGACCTGGTCTTAAAATCTAGTCTTGCTACATATTAATGTTCATTTTTTCTTAGAAAAACTGATTGAGTTCTCTAGCTCTATGCTTCCTCCTGAATATACTTATAAATTAGAACTAGTAGTATTTACCCGGCCTGAAAATACATTAGGGATTGAAGTCCTTGAGCTGTTGTTATTGGTACTGTTATTGTTCCTGTTGCTATTGCTGCTATAGGGCGTTGTTGGGAGAAGCAACAGCAGATGTGGAATGCTGTTGGTCGCTCATCTTCGTTGTAATAGAAGCTACTTACAAAATATAAGGTCACGTGGGCAACCCTGTAAGTAGCTTCTACTATAATGAAGATGAGCAACTGTGAGAAACACTTACAGAGCTGCTAACACAACCTGGTCCTTGTGTCTGCTAAAGGAAGAGAAAGCTGATGCCCGCCCATCACTGTCTGGCTTCCTTGGGGAGGGCAAGCTGTTCCTGAGAGGGTGAGGATACCCTCTGAGCTCAGTGGAAACAGGGGTGGCCATCAAATATTCACATGACAGAACCAAGAAAGGACACAAATACTGTTGTGGCGTGTCACCAACGCTGCTTTGTCCTGTGGAGCCTCATTGTGTCAGCTTGGGAGTGAGGATCTGCTTATACCTTTGTGCCCACCTCCTCTCCCAGAAGGCCCCTAGGCCTTCAGAAATCACAGAACAAAGACCACTGATTTTGTGCAACCTCTAGCCCCCATCTTTGGGATGGTGAACTTGAGACTAATGTCTTATCTGGGGCTGGGCTGAAGCATGCTCTCAATGTATCTAAGCTGTTGACTCTTACAGGGCCCACGTGACCTTCCCCTAGTGGGTGGCAAACCCCACAGCGTCTGCTTCTGGATGTTTCCTCTTGACCCGCCATTAGCAGAAACACAACTTGATGCAGTTCTTCCTCTTCTCTTTTAACCACAGACCACAATCCATTTGCTTTGCCTGCTGAATACAGTATCAAGCCTGAAATCAAATGAGTGCAGGTGGAAGAAAATCTTAGGCCATATAGGTCAGGGAGAAGGGATGTTTTCAGAGCTCTGAGAAACATGCTTATGTTATGAAGACATTTCAGGAAGGGCCGGAAGTTGCACTTTGAATCAATATCTTAAGAAGTATTGACAAAACAAAGCAACAAACAAGCAAATAAAAACCAACCCCAAACCAAACCAAACGAAAAACAAACAAAAAAGGGTGAGAAAAGGCATGGGAAGTAGTTTCTTGAAATCAGAGTCAATCGATCTGATTTCCTCAAAATCAAAAATTTTGTGACTCAACGATGTATCCCAGTTATACCATCGAAAATCAGAATTAGGTGAAAAAAGACTTACCTGAAAGACAACAGACAAATCCTTAGTACTTTTGCTGTACAAAGGACCACAGGGAGCCATAAGAGCTCTTGAAAAATAAAAGTTTAGCAGTTCTTTTTCCAGATGTGGAACTGCAGAAATGTAAATAAAGTTTTAGTGAATGAATGTCATTGGCCAAGGAAGTTGGAATGAAGAGCCCAGGAAAAGGGAGAGAAGGGTGGGGTATTTAGTTTTTACTTTACATCTGTTGCTTGCCAATCTACCACCAATTGCTCCTAATAAAGAAAGGAGAAATAAAAATTTATTAAATAGTGTGGTGCCATTTTCCTGCCATTTGATAATGCTTTTGGTTATATATAGTGTGAGAGTTCCCCGTACTGTTTAGCATGTGGCATTTAAATTTTCATGAGCTACAAATATATTTGCACCCAATATTTAACATAGAAGAATCTAAGGAAGTGCTTCATTCATGCACCCATTCAGTCCTTCACTCACTCGCAACTATTTCTGGAGTCAGACCCTGGGCTCGTCATCTCTGGGGACCTGATAGTACGGAAGAGGGACACGCTTCCTGCCCTTGAGAAGTAAACTCAGAGAAATGCTTTCTCGGGAAATAACCCCATATGTGGGGAATGCTGGATTTCCAAAGACATTTCCAACGGTGTTATTTTTAACTTTAAAATTTGAAGGAAGCTCACTGTTTAAAAACTTAAGAAAGTGATTAATTATTATAATAAATTTACCGGATGTCAACAGTGAACGAGGTGTTGGTGAGAAGAGTGTTGAGGCTGCTGTCCTGAGTAAACAGAGCAGAGTTCAGACTTGTGTGTACTGTGGGATCACACCTGTGCCAATAACAAGGAAAGGGAAAAGTATTGCAAAACTAAAAATGGTTGCGTGATGAGGTTGTGGTGGACTTTCTTTTTCTCTGTGCAGTATTTCCTTTTTGATTGAGTGAAATGATAGCAGTTTCCCTTTTCAGTAAACTTCACTTTATGTTCAGTTTAGTGAGCTTAACATACATTTGCATATTTAATTCTCGCAATCACCCTACCTTATAGGAAAGGAAAATGGAGCAGGGAGGGTTGTGGAACTTGGCTTCAAACCTGGGGATTCCAGTTCTAGCACCTGGTCTCTTGACTTCTATATCAAATTGCTCCTCTAAAGACAGAAACTGGTCTGGTTTAGAGATATGAATCCAAACAGTGGGCTGTAGGACCCAAGCTCTTATGCCTTGTTGGTAAGAAATCTTAATAATATCCATTGCTCAAAGGTTGCCATGGAAGAAGTCACACGTGATGATGTTTGTGAAAGTGTTTAGGGGTCTGTTAAAAATATTTTTTGAGTGCATTATTAAATGCGTATATTAAACAATTTTAAACACGTTTGTTGAAGTATATATAAATTAGCTACCTTATATAATTTAAATAACTTTTTAGAATTTTGTTTAATTTCTGGAAAATTACAGACCTAAAAAACCTTCTGAATAAGGTTTATTTTGTAAATTAGTTTCTTCCATGGGATTGGCTTCTCTTTGCTCTTTTCTCCTTTCTCTCTCACATTCTCAGTCCCCCATTTGTTATGTGATTTTCTTGATTTTTTTTTTCCTTTCATTGAACAAGCACCTTCAAGGTCAGAATACCACTGTAATTTGCACTTTGGAGGTATTTGGCAGCCAAGAGTTTAAATTCCCAACCAGCAATTGGGATTCTAGACTTAGGTCGCCCTCATATTATGCTTTATATCTGTTGACTATGAGTAAAAAAGTAATGTGTGGAGGAAAATTACAAAGGTGACTCTTAGATGCACGTGGAAGGATTATAAGCTTAAAATGTGCTCAATAAAGCTATGAAAATAGATGAGTTCCCCCAGGAGGTACCCAGGAATATACCTTTATGGACTTCTGGAATGAATATGTGAATTCCACGTTGGTCCTGATGGTTTCTTGGAGAAACTGGGGACGAGTTTTGTGTTCTGAGAGTTTATGATGTGTTAGGGTTGCATCCCCTGCAGATGACATTTCATTTGAACGTGCTCTATTTAAAATGTCATCTGGTTTTCATTTGTAGGGGTTCATTCAAAAATGGGAGGTTGGACTCTGTGACCTCCTGGTTTCCTCCCAACTCTGAAGGTTTTCCAGTTGTTTGGGTCTAAGGCAAATATAAAGTTTCTTTTCTTTTCTTTCTTTCTTTTTTCTTTTTTGCAGTTTTTGGCTGGGGCTGGGTTTGAACCCACCACCTCCAGCATATGGGGCTGGCGCCCTATTCCTTTGAGCCACAGGCACCACCCTAAAGTTTATTTTCTAGCACAACAACTGATACTTGTGTAAGACTTTGGAGTTTACAAAACATTTTGCATAGGCTTCACGCTGTCACAAAGAAGGAGAAAAGGTGGGAAAATCCCTGCTAAATCTGAGTTGGAAGGCATGGTATAAGGCATGTCTGGTATGATTCTGTGTGTTGTTTGCTTTCAAGATGGGAAGTAATGTTCTCATTCAAAGGTAACTATGTGAGAATTAGAATCTTATTCACATGCGATGTCTTCAAAAGGATTATCAAACACCTGTTAAGTAGGTGTACACATGAGGTATAATGCCATTCAAAAAGTGGTTTCACCAGGTGGGAGGATTTGAATAAACCATGTCATCATCTAATTTAAATATTTGGTTAATCTGCTTCAGATATTCGAGGGAAAATATTGATTGTTCTGGGATATTGTGAATCCACTCACATTTTCTATGTGCTGAAATAGACCTTGATATACCGGCTGTGTTAGCCATGCTTTGCCTGGAAATTCAGGTCTGCTCAGAAATGTCAAGGCTAGCTATGGTCATGCCTGCCTTGAATTTTAAAAAATGTAATAACTGAAGCTTTTTCTACAGGGGATAAAAAAAAAATAGTATTCTATAATTTTCTGTAGGGACTTGGGTAGATAAGGCCGGGCATATGTGGTGTACTCAATCAAAACACAATTTCACAGGTGATGAGTTTACCCATGATGCGTCTATCTCCCAACGTCTGGTCTGAAACGAGGGAAACACCACTGCAGCCAAGCGGGCATGCTGTGATGTTCTTGTTTGGGGCCATATTGCTGGTGCAAATTCCTTCTTTGTGCCCATGGTTTCCTCTAGGTTAGCCAGGGAGCAGTGAGCTAAGAATGGGCCATCACCCCAGGGACCACAGCAAGAGGAGAAAGAGCTTTCTGCCCATTTGTAGATGAGAAGATGAGAGATTTATCATATTAAGGGCAATTTTTTTCTGAACACCATCATGTGCAGTCCCCATACTGTGCCAAGTGCTGCAATACATCTGGTAGTCTTTGTGAGCTGAGCGTCTTTGTCTGAGTCTGAGAGATGCTAAATAAATCATCCAAGATCACACAACTTGTTGGCAAGAGGCTGAGACAGGATTTGAACCCGAGTCAGTTGGACCTCAGACTGCATGGTCTATCCGTTGCATTGCCTACCACTCCCACAACGCCAAACAGCCTCCTTGCCTTAGATATGCTACCAAAGGCCTTCTCTCTTACATCTTTTTCTCTCCCCTAATGTTGGCCTGAATTTTCCTCTGACATAGCCTCTTGAATAAGTGTTCAGTATCTGGGAGAGAGGAGATGGAAGCCATTGGGGTACATTTTTGCATCTGTTTGTGATTATTCATGCAAGATAGTGAGATGAGTATATACAGACACGTAGTCGTGATCAAAATACACGTGTATGTTGTTGCTGTACTTCGTCCCTTAAAGTCATTTCCATCCAAACTTCTCTCAACATGGGTGTCAAGTTTATCACTGGTACTGACCAGTGATGGATTTGGAGGAAATTATTTGTATCTCAAATCCTTAGGTCCCTGTCTATAAAGTGAATATAATATTTTCTTCCTGATAGGATTGTTGGGAGAGTAAAAACAGATGATGATTCTACAAGTACATTGTAAACTGGAGAGAGACATAGAAGATATTTTTCACTGGCATGCAAAAGTTTTTTTTCTTTTTTGTCCTTTCCTTTTTTTTTTTTTTAATTGCTTGGGATTCATTGAGGATACAAAGAATTAGGTTATACTGATTGCATTTGTTAAGGAAAGTCCCTCTTATGCAAAGGATTTAGAAAACTCTTGGATCACTTTCAACCCAAGAACTTACTGCACTTGAAGAAATTATTGGCCGCTTTAGAAAGGTTCAAAAAGCATGTAGGGGGAACACCCGTAGCTCAATGGGTAGGGTGTTAGCCACATACACCAAGGCTGGCAGGTTCAAACCCAGCCTGGGCCAACTAAAATGAACAATGGTAACTGCAACAAAAAAATAGCCGGGCATTGTGCCCGGTGCCTGCACTCCCAGCTTCTTGGGGGCTGAGGGAAGAGAATCACTGAAGCCCAAGAGTTTGAGGTTGTTGTGAGCTGTAATGCGATGACACTCTACTACAGGTGACATCGTGAGATTCTGTCTTAAAAAAAAAAAAAGCATGTGGTGTGTGTGTGTGTGTGTGTGTGTGTATGTGTGTGTTTTATTCACAGAGCTGTTTACAAAGAACTGGACTCAGACTCACACAGAGCAGTTTCCTCATCTACAAATCAAGGCTTATAATTTCCTTATAGTCCAAATAAGACAATGGACATGAAGCACACAGCACAGTGCCTAGCATGTAGGTAACTCTAAATACTGGTATCTTTCCTGGTTTAAGGCTGGATTCATTTCACACTGATGTTCTGCCCTTAGTTGGCTGCTGGTGCCTACCTAATCTGGGCAGATTTCTCAACTTTTGAGTCCTGGGAAAATTACTTAACCTTCTCAGCCTTGGTTTCCTCATGTGTGAAGAATACAATTCCCACATAACTGAGTGCTCCAGGTTGGGTGTTCATCCCCTCCACTTCTCATGTTGAAATTCAGCCCCCTGGGTTGAAGGCCTCCAGGGAGATGTTGGATCCTAGGGGTGGATCCTTCGGGACTGTTGTAATGCCCTCCCAGATCAAGGGGCAGTGGCTAAGTGAGTTCTCCATCCATTAGTTCCTGGGAGAGCCTGTTAAAAAGAGCCTGACACTTCCTCTCTGTCTCCAGCTTCCTCTCTTGCCAGATGATCTCTGCACTCTCTTAGCTCCCTTTCACCTCCCACCATGCGTGGAAGCAGCCTGAGGCTTTCTCCAGATGCCCAGCCTTCCATACAGCAGAATTATGAGCCCAATAAGTCTCTTCCCTCTGTCAATTACCCAACCTCAGGTATTCCTTTAGAGCACCATTAAATGGACTAAGACACTGGGTCATGGTTACACTTAAATATAAGCATGTACATTAAGTGCCTGGAATGCAAAAAGCTCAAACAGTGGCTAATCCCTCCTCTTTCCTTTTTTCTGTCCTCTGTTGTGGGTGCAGCATACTTACAGTCTTGCCCCCATAGGAAACACTCGGCGAAGCTGATCCTGCAAGATTCCAACTTCTCATTGATTCCCAAGGAAGGAGGCTTAGGAAACAAAGGCAAATAAAACCTCCTGCAGCTGAGTTATGATGTGAGGATGCCTTTTGTGCATTTAGAGTAAATTCTTCCAAAATGCATGGAACCTCGCTTTTTCTTTTTATTCTTCACCAAGTGCAAGGAGGGCTGAATCATTTATTAGCATTAATGGAAAACAGAATAATGTCCTTTTCTTCACACTGGAAGTTGCCTGTTTTGCTAGGTAGAGAAATGACTGAAGCAAGCGTGTGACCTCAGTGGTCATTAGGAGCGCCTAGTGAGGTGCTTCTTCTACTGTGTTCTCCAGAGGGTGACCGTGCACTCTAGGTGTCCTTTATAAAGTCCACTGCCAGTAGCTAATATCACAAAAGTATTTCCTAACCTTGGTCCAAAGCCCTTAGCTCTTAGCCATAAGTTTCACAGACGTGTATTTGTGTCATTAAAGGCCAAAAGGGAGCCACTAGCCTGCTTGTGGAACAATATTTAACAGTCACTTTTTGACTTAACCTTCCTGGGATTTTCTCGTTGATTATGTGAAAACATTTGTGTTCTGCATTTAGTAGGTTTCACCTGTCCCAAAGCCCGCACACTGTGCCCCATGATTGCACTAATGTACACAGCTATAAAAAATAAATAAATAAAAATAAACACTAATACAAAAAAAATAAAAAATAAAAGTCACTTTTCCAGATGTGGAGCCACAGAAGTGTCAGTACAACTGTGGTGAACAATGCCCTCATGGTCACATGTTGAGGAGTGTGGGGAGGAGCTTGGAACAATGAAGGGCAGATCAATGTGACCATTTGTGTCTGTTGCTTGCTGGTTGATGTTGCTAATTTCTCCTATCAGGTAAAAGGTCAGCTTCATCTGGCATGTGAGCTAGAATGTGCTTTTAGATGAAAAGTTGGGCTCATGTATTTCCACCTTAGAAAAATTCCATGCTGTGAGAAAGCTAATGGCTCGAGAAGATACCTAAAAATCTCAGAAGTTCATATAAACAGGGCTTCAATTTTCTTCAAATGCAAATCATATCAAGATTCCCTGACTGCCAAAACCTTTTTTTTGCATCTTCTCTGCATCCAAAGTATGTGAGATACCAAGGCTGTATCTAGCTAGTCCCCTGCTTCCAGAGACATCACAATCTCGTGCACGAGTTTTCTACTTCGTAGGACTCACTGAATGTGCACCACGTGCCTTCTCTGTATGAGCTAGCATGATAAGTGCAGGGAAATGCAAATGTGAAAGACATTTTCCTGCCTAAAATACCACACCAAAGTTTAGTGCTTGAGACAACATCCATTTTATTTAACGTGCATCAGAACGTTTGCCTGCAGCAAGCTGTGTAACCCTGGTGCTTGTCTCACCTGGGATCTTTCGTGTGGCTGCAGTCCTCTGGCAGCTTGTCTGGGGCTGGATGGGTGAAGATGGCCTCACACATGAGGCTGGCAGTTGGTATTGAGTACTGGCTGAGTCACATGTCTCCAACCGTCTAGCCCAGGCTTTTCCATGTGGAGGCAGCATTCCAAGAAAGAAATCGCAGTGTGCAAGTGACTTTCAAGCCTCTACTTTCATCCTGTTTTCTAACATTCCATAAACCAAATCAAGTCTTGTAGCCAAGTTCAGAGTCAATGTGGGAAGAAACTATGCCAAGGCATGGACACAGGAGGCATGATTCACCACGACCGTTACTGCTAACAATCACCCCTGCAGCTGACCTAAATACTAATGGTTACTATTGTATTTATTTAGCACCTAATAGGCACCAGGTATGGGACTTGATGCTTTACAGATGCTATTTTATTAAATGTATATGGGAGTTCTCCATGTTAGATGTTGTTATTCCAAATATCCTGAAATCAGTTAAGTTGCCTAAGGTCATACAGATAGTGAATGGCCAGGATTTTAACACTGAACTTAATAACTATGTGAGCCACTTTCTCTCTCTGTCCCTACCAGGGTCCACACAGGCATGGCCAGCAACCATTTGGCACAAGGTGGGTGAGGAATGAAATTATGTGCAGAAGATAATGGTTATGGAGCAGCTCAGTATGTGTAAAAGGGTAATCAACCGTAAGGGCTAATAATAATTCACAGGTGTCTTAGCGAGTTCTAGAGATTTTGATTGGACCTCCCTATGAAGTGAAAAGCATCTGGTCTTTGCTTATAAAAAGTGCTAAGTTCAAAATCTGGCACCGTTAACTTCTAGGGTGTGATTATTTAAATTTTATGAGCCTTAGTGATCTCATCTTTAAAGCAGGAATATTGTGTTAAGGATTAAATAATTCCATGTGTGAAAGTCTGGGCCCTGCACTGGTGACTAGATGGAACCAGTAGATGGAAGGCAAGAACAATCTGGAAGCAAAAGTGGCAGAAGCAGAGAGGGCAGGTTTTTTAGACAAGGGGAGGAATGCTGGGAAGAGGAAGGGTCTGACAGCAAGGATGACCTGGGCCTGCTTGGCTTGTGACTGAATAGTGGGAGCTGCTAGTTTCCAGCAGAGATCCAAGGCAAGCATCAATAGTTAGGTAAGATCAATCCAAAGTTTAGGGAGCCTTCATATTTAGGCAGAGGAGGTCAATTTGCCAAATTAGAAAATGGGAACCCATGGACTTTCTCAGGCCCTGGGAGTAATGAAAATGTTCCCATGATTTCAAACCCAACTATCTTCAGAGCTGGATGGGTTCCCCTGTTATCCAAGTCCATCCTCCCAGCCAAGCTTTGTAATCAGAGCAAATGAAGTTCTAGATATGAGTTCACAGAGTTGTAATCTTTGGAAAAGGCAAGTTCTTCTCTACTGATTGACTCTCACAGAGAAGTAGCAGATACACAGTTGTGTGTTAAAAGCTTAGTGTGTGCACTTGTGCCCAATGAGCATTTAGTGCGGGTCACTTAAAATCATCCTTGCTGGAAGTATTTACACCACAGAAATTGGCAAATACTGCAAATCAGGATTTCTACTCCACCACCCTCAAATGTTCTGCTGTCAAACATTTACCAGCACATCACAAGGGCACAGATAATTGGGATGTTTAGGAGAACACTGGTCTGGTAGAACTGGAAGGAGAATTCCTACCTCTGAAAAATGACTGTAACTCATCTTAAAAAAAATGACTTCTAACTCATCTTAAAAAAAATGACACCCGAAATTATAAAGACCAGCAACAGTAAATGTTGAGGAGGAATGTAGAGCAACTGGAATTCTCCTATATTGGTGATGGGTGTATAAAAACCATTTTGTGAAACATTTGGATATTTGCTTATAAAGTGAAACTTGCACCTACCCCTATGACTCACAGATTCCACTGTTAGGTATTTACCTAAAAGAAATGAAAACTTATGTCTACAGAAAAATGGGTACAAGAATATTAGTAACAGCTTTAAAAAAAATAATAGCCAGAAACCAGGGTGGGAAAATGGATGAACAATCTAGGTTTGTCCATACAGCGGACACTCCTCAGCAATAGAAAGGAATAAACCACCCATCCATGCAACCACATGGACAATTTTCAAAATTATTATGAAAGAAGTGAAAACAAAGAGTGTATAATGGTTCCATTTATATGAATCATTGATGTTGTCTTCAACTTCACACTTAAATTATCTGCACCACAGTGATGTGCTGGTAAATGTTTACCAGTGAAACGCTCAGAGGTGGTGAAGTAGAAACCCTGATTTGTAGTCTTTGCCAAGTTCTGTCTCACCCTGAAGAGGCAAGTCCATTTACCTATGAACCAGAACATTGGGTACCCCTGTCTGGGGTGTGAGGGTGGGATTGCTTGACAAGGTGCCTGAGAGAATTTTCTAGGAAATACTCACATTTTGATAAGAATGGTGGTTATATGGGCATATGCATATTTCAAAACTCAAATTGTAAACTTGAGGTCTGTTTGGTGCTACATAAATATTACCTCAATTAAAAAAAATAGGAATCATGTTCTTGAATGCAGATGTCTGTAATTAGCTCTTCTTTCATTGCCTTTGTGGTAGGGGAACCAAGTAATCGGAATGCAACAGTCTTAAGTTTAAACGCCACAGTATACCAACTCTGTGATTTGGGGTGAGTTACTTCCTCTCTGAATTTTAGTTTCCTCACCTGAAACACTGGCATAATATGTTCATTGATTGTATCAAGCAATAGTCCCATGTGCAGATACTGTGGAGGTGAATGCTGGGAGGACAGTAGCAGACAAGACATAATCTTCCTTTCCCCCTTGAGTCCCACCTTCTAGAGCCCATAGGGGTGAAGACGATAAGTGGGTTGGTGGTATTCTGTCACAAACTGTAGAGCTGATGCCCTGTGTGATGGGGACGGCACCTTCTCCACTGACCCAATCATGTCATGCAGCTGTGATGCCCGGTTTTCCCTGATCAGCCTGGGCCTGCCAAACAATGACAACTACAACTAAAAAATGGCCAGGCAGTGTGGCAGGCACCTGTAGTCCCAGCTGCTTGGGAGGCTGAAGCAGGAGAATCGCTTAAGCCCAAAGAATTTGAGTTTGCTGTGAGCTGTGACGCCATGGCACTGTACCCAAGGTGACATAGTGAGACTGTCTCAAGAAAAAAAAAATATATACATATATATTATATATATATATGTATATATGTAAAATATATATGTATCTATATATTTGCCTCTTAAGTAAGCCAAGTAATTCCCATAGGCTTAAAATTTTTCTTCAAAGAGATTTTGCCATTTATCACATTTCTGATCACATAAAAAATAAGTATATATGAGGTCTGTGTAACTTAAATTCCTGAAGCAAATATTCTGACATTTTATTTCTATTAACTTGCTAATATTACATGAGGATGCTATGTACCCCAAGTATGGCATTGGCTCTTTACCATCTACTCTGCAGAACTTTAACTAAAATTTAGTTTAAAAAAAAAAAACAAAAAAATGCAAAAATAGCAAAAATCAAATGTTACCTTTGTAACGCCAATCTGGACAGCTCTCCCTATTACATTCTATAAGTCATCTGTAAAAGACAAACCCCACATTATGAAAACCTGGTAAATAAAAATTTAATTATTTAAAAAAAAAAAAGAGTATCTGGAAATCCTGATGGTGAAAGTTTGACAATTCATTCATTTTCCTCAAGCCCATTGCAGACCATTTTCCTCAAGCCCATTACAGACCACACACTTAAGTTTGTGACCCTTTACCAAGTTTATCCCTTCACACAATAATCATTTATAAACCCCTAATGTGGGCCAGGCATTAAGCCAAGCACTGGAAATCAGCGGAAAGACAATTAGCTTGAGACAAACACTATGTAATAGAATGTCAGAAAGAAAATGGGACATGGTTAAAAATATCTCAGCTTAAGGGGAGGGGGCACTGTTTTGAAGGAAGTGTTCAGGAGAGACCTCTCTGGACAGGTGGCATTTGAGCAGGGAACTGAGTGAAGTCTGAGAGTAAGTGATGTGGAGACTCAGAAGATGTAAGAAGAGCAGGGAAGAGTTCTGGGGTGAGCGTGTGCTTGGGGGAGCAGCAAAGGGCCATGGAGCTGGAAGAGACCAAAGAACAGAAATTGGGAAAAAGAGTTGTGGGAGTGAGCTTGACAGGATCAAACGAACATTAGTATTAAAGGAAGTATTGCAAGTAAAGACACCAGACCCTCGAGAGATAAGCTTAACAAGTGTGCGTAGAATGAATGAATGAAAGTCACTCAATGGAAATTTGTTTCTTCATTCTGTTTTGTCCTATAATATCACATTTATACATATTTCTTACTGACACCAGCATTGTGAAATGTCTTCTGAAAATAAGTTAACTAGAAATCTCACCTTAAAATCCTTTATGTCTGGTTGGACACAGTTCCTTCGATGGACCCCAGTGAACTTTCTGGAATACATGTATCCCATTGGCCTGAACATTATACAGGCCCTAATTTTTCTGATTAGGATTTGAATTTGATTCCTTTTATTCATACTTTATTGTGCCCTGAGATTGAGGTGTAAGTGTGGTTTTTAAATGAACAAATATGTATTATCGTCCAATAGCTGAGCATTGGAAGGGGCAAGGACTGGTCTTTTGATTTCTGAGTTTCCACATGAGAAAACTAAGAATATTCAAGCCAACTTGTGGGATCATATATTAGGTGCTCAGTACATATTAAGTTTTTCTGAGTCCCTCAATTTATAGGTTATTTTTTTTCCAAATTATTCAGATGGCCTTGTAATTTTGCTTTCTAGGTAAGTGAGAGATTCCCAGTTTGCACCCAGCAAACTGGGTGTCCTTTCCCATGAGTCAATGATCCCACTCTGGGCAGGAGACATTCTCAGAGCCTGCAGCGAGATTGTTAAAATGCAGCTCAAAAATTCAAAGCCACTTGCCTCTCTCCCAATCAACTTCAAGACTTAAGCTGTGTCATTTCGTTTCATTATGAAACTTGAAGTTGCACTATAAAAATAGAGTTAGTGTCAATGTGCTTAGCATTTACCAGATTCATAAACATTTTCTCTAAAGAATGTTACATCTTAAAACTTTGGCTAGGTGTGGTGGCTCATGCCTAAAATTCCAGCACTTTGGGAGGCCAAGGTGGGATGATCACTTGAGGCCATGAGTTCAAGACCAGACTAGGCAACATAGCAAGACCCTCATCTCTACAAAAAAGTAAAAAAAAATAGTGGGGTGTGATGGTGCATACCTGTATTCAGGCCCAGCAACTCAGGAGGCTGAGGCAGGAAGATCACTAGTCTAGGAGTTCAAGTTTGCAGGGAGCTATGATAATGCCTCTGCACTCCAGCCTGGGTGACAGGGCAAGAATTGATCTCATTCAAAAAGAAAGAAAGAAAGAAAAAAAAAGGAAGCAGAGGAGAAGGAGGAGGAGGAGGAGAAAAAGAAGAGAAGTCCAGCATAAGGAATAGACCCAAATTCATTTATATTGCAGTGTCAACATAAGAGGTCAAAATGTAATGCCCTCAGTTGAGGATATCAAAGTCATTCCCCTTTCCCTACTATTTCATCAGTAAGTCTTCCTCCTCTTCTATTAGTAAAAATCTAGCTGCTCTGGCTCTGCTGAATATAAGCCAGCCATGTGGTCAATCTTGGACAAGGTATTTAAGCTTTCACTGCACCAGCACTGTTGTCTATAAATTGATGGTAATAACAGTACTCCCCAGCCTGGTGTAGTGAAGATTGAAGAACATATGTGTAAGGTGCCTTCCACGTTTTCCAGAACATAGCAAACATTCAATAAATGTAGTCGTAGTTCTTGTTTTTACTATATTTTGATTGACTCAGCATTAGGTTCAGCTGTAAAAATAACAGTGTTTTAAACAAAGAAGTTTCGTCAGGAATGCCAGTGGTCCAGGGTGCTCCTGGAGTCAAAGTCAGCAGAGACAAAGACTTCTGTCCAATTGCTGCCAGTCTTGATACAGGGGTTCCAGTCCGGAATCCAAGGTGGCTGTTCCAGATCTAGTCATGCCCATATTTGCACGCAGAAAGGAAGAAAAAAAGGCAGGCTATGCCTCTTCCCTTTAATTGTCATTAACCCCCAGAGATGCACATGTCACTTCCACATCCTGGTTACGTGCTTGCACGGTTGCAGGAGAGATTAGAATGTACAGACTAATTTCTTTTTTCTAGATGGTCATATGCTCGACTAAAATCCAAGACTCTAATTACTGAGAAAGAAAACAACTAGCTCTTTTGCCCTGTCACCTTCTGTAGAGCATGAACTACATTATTTTTATGAAGTTGTCCTCAGCTACTTGGACTTCTCAGTTGTCTTGCACCTTAGAACATTTTGGAATGCACGTTGGACATCCTGATTCTCACTCCCCTTGTCGGCAGCACCGTCACCATCACCGCCCTCCTCTAAGCCACCAGGATTATTGCAGCAGCCACTATGGGAACTTCTTGCTTCTGCCTCAAAGTCTTCCCCACTCAACAGCCAGAGGAAGCTTTTGAAAATATAGGTTAGATGATGCCTCTCTTCTCTTCAAAATGCTCCAATGGCTTCTTACATCACTCCAAAGGAAACCTACAACTTTGCTTTGCCCTGTAGGGTCCCTGACCTGCCCGCTCTCTTCCTCACTCCACTCCAGCCATGCCACCTCCTCACTGCTTGTCCTGTACTCCTGTGGCAAGTTCAGTTTCCCCTTATGGTCTTTGTACTTCAAATAGAAACACAAGTTCAAAGAGGCTGAGTTGCCCAAGGTCATGGCGCTTAGAAGTGATAGAGACAGGATCTAAATCCCGGCCAGCCTGATTCCAAGTTCTGTCTCTTTTAATTCACCCCCATTACCTAGAGGCCCAAGGAATGCTTGATCGCTCAACAGCAGACACCGTGGAGGCAGCTAGTCCTCCTGAAAAAGGGCAGTTCAGCATTTCCATGAGATCCATGCATCCTTTGGCAGGAGAAAACAATGTCTTCTAGGCTCTGTCCCTCCTGGAACCCATTAGGATTGGCCAGAGCATGTTAAAGGCATCATCAGGCTCTTGGTCAGCACATGTTAACTGATCAGCAATTGACCCTTCATGGAGCAAAGGGAAGGACACTCTGGGAGTCAGCTCTGCACCTCCTGGGGTCACATGACTTAGGGGCTGTTATTCCGGAAGGATAACCTCCATTTGACACAGAATTAGATACAGTTCTTACTCCATTTACTGTGTTGCCTTTTTTTTTTTTTTTTTTTTGCTGAGCATGGCAGTTGATTCAAAAGAAATGCATAGTAACATCCTTGCCCTTAATGACTTCTTTATCTAGATCAGTTATTTTACCTGGAGGGGTCTTGCTTGGGCTTCAGAGAATCTGGTATGTCTTTGGAATGTGGTGTGAAATCTTGCCTCTCTACATGTATGTGCTTGTTTTTTCAGCAAACAGTCATAGAGCCTCTACCAAGTTCTCTTAAGGGTCTGCCAACCCAGAGAATGATGAGAATTGCTGGCAATAAAAAAAATTTCGAAATTATTAACTTAGGAGAGAATAGACATATGACACCACAACCCCCTCCTTCTTATTTTCAAAACAACAGAGTTAGTAGAATACCGGCATAAATCTACAGGTGCAAAAACTGAGGTCAGAGAGATTCAATTGCTTTTTGATAACACATAGGTTTTAACCTTGTGAATTACGTCTCAAACTGTTATACTTCCAAGAATGTATGCTATTTATATATTGACATATTTGATAAAGCAACATATAGACCCTTGGTTTCAAGATTAAATAGTGCTTTTTCTTTTTTTAACAAAAATGTGTTTTGTTCTTTCTTTATTGTCTCATTCTGATTTGGTCCCCACCTCCTCATCAGTGCCAGCCCCTGGTTTGGTGTTGAAATTTGCTTAATTCCAAGATCTCTTATATAAATGGTAAAGGCTACTGACAAGCCCTGAGTGTAAGTGAAGCTTTTGCCTGGCCGCTTTCACCAGCAAGTCCCAGGGAGCATATTCACTAGGGCCACCACCTGGCAGTTTCTAGAGTTATTTTTTCTGAATCCTTTCTAAGAACTTTCTAACCCCTGGTCTGCTCAGCATCTGTAAAGAAGTACTTAGGAAGGTAAGTAATTAGAAGTACTAATTAGGGAGAGAGAGAGTGGGGCAGGGCAAGTGGCTGCTCTTACTGGGTCATGGAAGTTCTCTGGAAACAGAATGGAACACCTGTGCCCACCGTACCCTTTACCTTCCTTCTCCTGCCACACCTCCCAGTTCTGAGCCTTTCTAGGGTTCTGTCATGTAAAATGCCTCACTTCTCCTTGATATCTTTGTGAACCAGCTGCCACGTTCCCAGTGTCTCCACTTTAATAAAAATATTACTATTTCTCCATTCGATTTCCATCTTCCAAGAAGTCACTGAAATAGCTCACCCATTTTCCCCTCTTCCTTTCCCTTTGATTCCTAAGTCGCACATTTTCCGTGCCTTGCCTATTATTTCAGATGGATTGTTTTTTGAGTGCAGGTGGTCCTTCCATAAATCTAAAATGAAAGCTTCTAGGTTCGTTTTTCCCACTATCATTATGCTATTATACCTTTCAATGCCTATCACTTATCCAAGGCATTGTCCAAATTCTGGGAGAGGAACAAGAAAAACTTACAAGGGATTCTTCTGGCAAATATTTTGTAATCCAGCACTGATGGAATGATGCTGCTGGACACTGTATCTCGAATCCAGGCACACGGTCACACAGCCACCAGGGGAGGGTCCCGATTGTAGGCTGGAAGGAGAAGCTCTTCCTCCCCAGAGGTGTCCAGAAGGACAAACTGAAGGAGGTGGAAGGAAGTGTACCTGTGGGTAAAGGAACAGTGGGGGGAAACCCCAAAAGGCAGAGAAGACACAGTGAGTTCATCAGCTCTGCTGGAGTGAAGGAATGCGTGAAAGGATGCACTGGTACCCAAATCCAGCGCGGTGCAGGTCAAGGCTGGCCTTGACTGTTTGATTACAAGTTAGGAGTTGTCATGACATCCTACAAACAGATGGTACACAGCATGGGGACCGAGATGGAGCTTCTTAATAGAAGGGTGGAGGATTGGAGAGGAGTGGGAGGAGCAGATGGCAGCATCCCTGGAAAGGGGAGGGAGTGAAACTCTGGGGCTGGAAGGAAAGAAAATGGTCTGATGGAAGCTGGGGCAGATAGAAGAAAGATTCCACGAGGAAAAGGAAGTGAAAAAGTTACAACAGCCAAAAGTCACTAAGGAGAAACCAGCTTCCTCTGTCTGCCTGGTGGGATCAAGAAAGAGTCTCCACCCACCAACCCAGGAATGGATTAACAAGCTATGGCATATGTACACTATGGAATACTATTCAGCCATTTAAAAAGATGGAGACTTTACAGCTTTTGTATTAACCTGGATGGAAGTGGAACACATTATTCTTAGTAAAGCATCGCAAGAAGGGAGAAGCATGAATCCCATGTACTACAGTTTGATATGAGGACAATTAATGACAATTATTGACACAGTGGGGGTGAGGGAAGGGGAGAGCAGAGAGAGAAGGAGGGAGGGGTGGGGAAAGGAAGAGCAGAAAGAGGGAAGGAGCGAGGGGGGTGAGGTCTTAGGGTCTTGTGCCACACCTTTTGGGGGCAAAACACGATTGTAAGAGGGACTTTACCCAACAAGTGCAACCAGTGTAACATGGTTTCTTGTACTTTCAATGAATCCCCAACAATAAAAAAATTAAAAAATATATGAGTAGGTTATTATG
>CAUYON010182808.1:0-28416 GCA_963573935.1 Arctocebus calabarensis | reverse complement strand
GACTGACTAGTGCTCAGTCCCTCAAGACCTCAGAGATGCCTTAGGAAATATATCTTAGAAATGGGAGAGGGTGGGGGGAGATGGGACAAAGGGTGAGATCACATGTGTGGTACATATTCGAAGGGTCAGGAGAAAACTTCTAAATACGGATCAAAAATGTTTTCATACAGTAAACGAGAAAATCTCATGAATGGTATGTCAATCAGGTTGATAAAAATATCTCAGATTGCATGTGAAGCCCGCACACTGTACCCCATGATTGAACTAATGTACACAGCTATGATTCAATTAAAAAAAAAAAGAAAGAAAGAAATGTTCCCTCTGAGGAATAAAGGGAGAAGCATTTATGCATCTGCTTCCATCCCTGTTGGTAAAGAGTTGACTCGTGGGACTTAGTGTCCCACACTTCTTGGTCGCTTAAGGATGAGCACTGAGATTGGTGGGTACCCCATCCCCTCAGGGCATGAGAATTGAGGTGCTATCCAGTTGCCCTGAGAGCACCCATCACAAGTTGGAGTAAAAGGTGATTCCAAGTAGATGAAAAACGGTGTACAAGACATGTCCGATCCACTCTACACAAATATACTAACGTGCTCCCCTCCCCAGTGGCCTTCTCTTGTCCCCATGCAGGAAACACCTTTGTTCTTGCCTGCCTGTACCTTGCCCCCCAAAAAGCATGTGTTGGAAGTTTAATTACCAAAGCAACAGTGTTGGGAGGTGGGGCGGAATGGGAGATGTTCAGGACATGTGGGCTCCACCCGTACAATTGAATTGATGCCAATTATAAAAGGGCTTGAGGCTGCCAGCTCAATCTTGTGTTCTCTCTCACCCTCCCTTTGCTCTTCTGCCATGGGATGATGCAGCAAGAAGGCCTTCACTAGATGCCAGCCCCTTGATCTTGGACTTCCCAGCCTCTAGAACTGTGACCCAATACATTTCTATTTATTATAAATTATCCATCTCAAGCATTCCGTTAAAGCAGCACAAAATGGACCAAGATACCTATCCAGCATCCATTCCCTCTTTTCTGGTAGCAACATAACATAATTAGCTCCTCTAATTCCAGTCCCTATGGGTGAGTGAGACCAACGTCCCCACCTCCCCATTCCCCAACTCTAAATGTTAGTCAAGTACCAGGTGCGGCATACTCTGTTACCCCCCTCCCAGCTGTAATAATTGGTTTAGGAATAGTCACTGGATTTAAGGCTTCAGCTCACCATATATTTAGGGGATGTGATTCCATCCCAAGTTCCACAGGCAAGACCTGATAGGCTTTAACCAATCAGCACATTCCACTGAATGGAGACACTAATTTTGGAGTGCATATGACCTAGGTGGCCTAACTTGCCTGATTCCGAGGACTCCTGCTTGGAATGCTGGAACAGATAAGTTTTTTCTGCCACTGAAGAGAAGAAGGAAGCTCATGGTACCTTCCATTGCTGGAGAGCATCCTAAGACCATTTAACAGATGAGAAAAAGAGACTCAAAGAAGTGAAGGCGCTTACCAGTGGTTCTCAAGCAGGAGTAAATTTCCACCCCAGGAAACCAGTGGACCAGGGGACACAGACATTTTTGGTTGTCATAATTAGGATCAGGGGGAGCATAGTGCTGGCTTCTAGTGGAACTTCTAGAAACCAGAAATGCTTCTCAACATTATACAGTGCACAGAATAGTCCCCTACAAAGAGAAAAAATCCAGGCCAAAATGTCAATAGAGCCAAGCTTGAGAAACACTGCTTGACTAACAGTCACTTGGATGGTAGACTCAGATGCAAGCCCAAGTCCCTGTACTCTGCATGTGCACTGCAGCACTGAGCCAGAGCCAGCCAGAAGCACGGCAGCCAAGGCTCAGGAAAGCAAGAGGCCTGAGAGCTGGAGGATAGCGGAGCCCAGCCACTTCAGGGCCACCATAATCTTGTGCCAGCATCACCCTCAGTTAAGTGCATGAGCCCTTGTAGAATTCCTGTGTAATTTCTTGGCCCTGGTGGCCTGTGCTTCAGAGAACCTGTGGCTCTATGCTCAGAGTCCCAACTCCATTTCTATCTGTTTGCCTAGTATTTGCTATATAAAATTGGAAATTAATAATTTATGTCACAGGATGAATAATTCAACAGAAGGGACAAACGGCCACTGGCAGTGGTTGGCATCACAAAATCAGCCCATGTTTTCTTCTAAAGGTGGGGGGGGGCTCTATAGCCAGGTTTGTCTTGGAACAAAAATGACTCCAATACTGAACAATTTGAATAGCCTTTCCTTTTGGACGTGGGAGTCAATGAAGACATTGGGCTGCCAGAAGGGAATTCTGAACTCTATTCCCTTCCCTACATCACTTCCAGCCTTGTGAACCTCCTCAGTCCATTACAGTCCAGCTTACTTGGCAGCTTTCCCTGATACCCCAAACCAACTGAAGCTGAAAATGCGTTTCTCTCTGATCCAATATGTTAGCCACTTTGTTCTGATCACTGCATGCCACACAGCCTTACACTAAGCCATTATTTCAGTCACCAGAGATTCTTGACCCTTGGAATGAGTTTCCTAGCTAGAAGGGAAGAAGAGCTTCAGCAGAATACTGGTATGAGTAGTTCTCAGCATGTTGAAAGTATTATTTTGAGGATCAGATGAAAGCCTTGCACCTTCTCTATTGAAAAATGTTCCGTAACATACCTGCATACAATTCAGAGGGGTACATAGATCCTGGGAGCCCCTCCACGGACCAGGAGGTCAGAATGCCTACTTGATAGGGAGCCTTCTGTTAAGGAAAGGAGTTACAATTGTCCAGGTCATGTACTATGGTTTGAATGTGTTGCCTCTAAAATTCAGGTGTGGCCAATGTGATATTAAGAGGTAGGGCCTTTAAGAGGTGATCAAGTCATAAGAGGGGTCTGCCTTCATGAATGGGATTAGGTACCCTCAGAAAAGAGCTTGATGGAAGAAGTTCAAACCACTTGCCCTTCTGTGTTTCACCACATGAGGACATAGCCTTTCTCCTCTCCAGAGGATGTAGCATCAAGGTACCATCTTGGAAGCAGCAAGCTGGCCTCATCAGACAACTGAACCTGCTAGCACTTTGATCACAGACTTTCCACCCTTCCCAGCTGTGAGAAATAAATTTCTGTTCTTTATAAATTGTCCAGTTTCAGGTGTTCCTTTACAGCAGCACAAACAAACTAAGTGATCAAGAGAATCACTTAAGCCCAGGAGTTGGAGGTTCCTGTGAACTGTGATGCCACAGCACTCTACCGAGGGTGACAGCTGAGTCTCTCAGCTTTCCATCTCCTCAAAATGGCCCTGTCCCAGGGCCAAGGTAGTTAAAGGAAGTCAATAATCAGCAAGGAGCTATTAGATGCCTGCTGTGTGACTCTGGGAAAATCATTGCCCATCTCTGGGCCACAATTTCTTTACTCTTTATTTGGAATCAGAAGAGTTGGTCTATACCAGTGGTTCTCAACCTTCCTAATGCCGTGACCCTTAAATACAGTTCCTCATGTTGTGGTGACCCCCAACCATAAAATTATTTTCTTTGCTACTTCATGTATGTAGAAATATGTGTTTTTCAAAAATATGTGTTTTCTGATGGTCTTAGGCAACCCCTGTGAAAGGGTCATTCAACCCCCAAAGGAATCACGACCCTCAGGTTGTGAACCCCTGGGATTATCTGCCACTTTATTCTTTCTCTTGCTCTCTTTCTCTTTTTTTTTTTTCTGAGCCAGAGTCTCACTCTATCACCGGGGCTACCAGGCTAGACTGCCATGGCATCAGCCTAGCTCACAGCAACCTCAAGCTTCTGGGTTCAAGTGATCCTCCTGCCTCACCCTCTTGAGTGGCTGTCCTGCCACTTTTATTCAATCATTTATTCACCAAATATTTATGGCATACTATTAGATGCCAGGTAACACTGGGGAAAAATGAAAGGCTGGTGAACAAAACAGATGAGGTGCCTAATTTATCAGAACATATAATCTAATAAGAGAGTCAGTCAAGGCTCTGGGCGCCTGTAGCTCAGTGGCTAAGGGCACCAGCCACATACACCGGAGCTGGCAGGTTCAAATCCAGCCCAAGCCTGCCAAACAATATGACAACTGCAACTAAAAAATAGCCAGGCATTGTGGCAGGCACCTGTAGTCCCAGCTACTTGTGAGGCTGAATCAAGAGAATCACTTAAGCCCAGGAGTTGGAGGTTACTGTGAACTGTGATGCCACAGCACTCTACTGAGGGCGACAGAGTGAGACTCTGTCTCAAAAAAAAAAAAAAAAGAAAGAGTCAGTCACTCATTAAATAATGGCACAATAAATACAAGATAATAAGCTATGACCAGCACTACACAAGAGAAATGAAGAGAGATAGCTAGGAATGTGCATATCAGAGGAATGATTATAACTTGAGGAAAGATCAGATGAAGAGGAGATTTTACTGTGACAAGGTGTGCAGGGGGGATTTCCAGGCAGAAGCAGCAGCATGAGCTAGTACCTTAGAAATGTGAGGGATGGTTGCACTGTCACAGCAACTATATTCTGGAGTCCTCTGGGGCCAGTCCAAACTCAGAGGGCAGACACCCAGGAAGAGAAAGTAAGGTCAAGTCTTATCTTCCCAGAATTTCTTTTCATTTCAAGAAAAGTTAGAGTTGGTGATATTCCACTGGATTGAAACCCCAGGTTTAATGGCTAAAACCCATCAAGTATCAGTCTTTCCCATCATCAGTGTAGCTAGAAATGTCTTGAAAGTTCTTCCTCTAAGATCCTACATGGAAAGTATAACACGCGAAAAAAAAAAAAGTGCAGGACACTACCAAATTAAACATGTTAAATCTTAATGTGAAGCAAAGATCTCCCTGACCTAGGCCCCTCTGCAATTTAAACCATTTCCCAGTACTTGAGGAATTATTTCTATCTCCTGGATTGTGGTCCCACACTGATGATTATGGAGAAACTGGGATGCATCAACTGCCACTTTGATGGGTGGTCTGAGTGCAGTCTCCCAGGCTGTGTGGGGCAGATGGAGCTATCCTTTCATCTCCTTGGGCAGGGCTTTAGACCAGAGCCAGTGTGGAGCCTTTAGTTCTAGTGCCCATTCTGCTACCTACCTGGTTGTTGGGGGACTCTAGGCAAGCCCCATTCCCTTTCTGGATCTCAGCTTTTTTCATCAATAAAATGAGAGGTTTGGATTACATGTTTGATAAGATTCTTCTTCAACTTGGGGATTCTCTGCCCTCTGATTTCTAAAGTGTATTGACTCAGTTTTTTTTTCATCTTTCTGACTATTATTCACAGACCAGGGACAGGAGGCAAGACAACCACTCTTTGTAAATTATAATGAGTGGATAATTAGCTGCCTTCAAATTAAACCTCCCTTCTTGGAAGCCAGAAGGTCTGGTTTTTAAGTTGTTTACCACTATTATCATTTAAATGCTATTTTCTCACTAAAACCCAGAGGGGTAGGAGAGCACGACAAGCAGATGTTTTGTTATTAGGGGCCCTGGGGGATGATTTGAGACTTTCACTGCAGTGATCATTCTCTAGATTCTTCTGGAGTCAGCAGAAGCTTTGATGAACTGGACAGAGGGCAGGGGGATTGGACAGTCATGGAGCAGAGGCCTATTGAAAGAAAGCCTGGCTTAACAGAAAGCTGCTAGGGACAGCAGTTCCTGGCTAAGGGCATTCTGGATTATGAAATTAGTATATTTATGTAACACTTTGCAAAGAGATTTTAACTATAATTTTTCCATTTTCTCATGAGGACACTTTGCCAATGCCTGAGCTCACCACGATGACCTCTCCCATGAATCTTTCTCATTTAGTAGTCTTCCTGGCTCTAGCAGAATTATCTGTAAAAATGGACACCAAAAATCTGTAGAGATAGAAAGTAGATTACTGGTTGCCTGTGGATGGGGGAGGAGGACTAATTTTTCTCCACTTAGGTCACAGCTGGCCTTGTTACTTGGTTTGACCAATAGAGTGTGGAAAAAGTACAGCTGGGTGTGGTGGCTCACACCTATAGTCCCAGCTACTCTGGAGAGTTATGATGACACCACTGTACTGCAGCCTAGGTGGCACTGAGACCTCATCTTTTGGAAAAAAAAAAAAAAAAAGGCCAGCACAGTGGCTCACACCTGTAACCCAAGCACCCTGGGAGGCCAAGGTGGGTGGATTGCTTGAGCTCAAAAGTTTAAGACCAGCCTGAGCAAGAGAGAGACTGACCCTGTCTCTACTAAAAATAGGAAAACTAGCAGGACATTGTAGCGACCACCTGTACTCCCAGCTACTCCAGAGGCTGAGGCAGGAGGATATCTTGAACCCAGGAGTTTAAGGTTGCTCTGAACTATGACACCACAGCACTCTACCCAAGGGTGACAGAGGGAGACTCTGTCTCAACAAAAGAAAATGTGGAGGAAGCGATGTTTTGTGAATTCCAAAGCATAGACCTTAAGAAATATGGCAGCTTAGGCTCTCTGGTCCTCCCGTTCATCAGACAGCCTCTTCTTCTAGTGCAGCGCCAGCCACATCCCTGAGGCACCATGGTGAAAGTGAAGGTCAGAATAAACAGCTTTGGTTGTATTGGGCGCCTGGTCGTCAAGGCTGCTTTTAACTCTGGCAAAGCGGATATGGTCGCCATCGATGACCCCTTCATTGACCTCAACTACATGGTCTACATGTACCAGTATGATTCCACCCATGGCAAATTCTATGGCACAGTCAAGGCTGAGAACAGGAAGCTTGTCATCAATAGAATCCCATAACCATCTTCCAGGACTGAGATCCCTCCAAAATCAAATGGGGTGAGACAGGCACTGAGTATGTTGTGGAGTCCACTGGCATCTTCACCACCATGGAGAAGGCAGGGGCGCACCTACAGGGGGGTGCCAAAAGGGTCATCATCTCTGCCCCTTCTGCTGATGCCCCCATGTTTGTGATGGGTGTGAACCAAGAGAAGTACGAAAACAGCCTCAGCATTATCAGCAATGCCTCCTGTACCATCAACTGCTTAGCCCCCTTGGCTAAGGTCATCCATGACAACTTTGGCACTGTGGAGGTACTCATAACCATAGTCCATGACATCACTGCCACACAGAAGACTGTGGATGCCCCCTTTGGGAAGTTGTGGTATGACAGTCGCGGGGTTCTCCAGGACATTATCCCTGCCTCAACTGGTGCAGCCAAGGCTGAGGGCAAGGTTATCCCTGAGCTGAATGGCAAGCTCACTGGCATGGCCTTCCGTGTCCCCACTGCTAACGTGTCAGTCGTGGATCTCACCTGCCATCTGGAAAAGGCTGCCAAATACGATGACATCAAGAATGTGGTGAAGCAGGCATCAGAGGGCCCCTCAAGGATATCCTGGGCTTTACCACACACCAGGTTGTCTCCTCTGACTTCAACAGTGACCCCCATTCTTCCACCTTTGATGCTGGGGCTGGCATTGCCCTCAATGATCACTTTGTCAAGCTCATTGCCTGGTATGGTAATGAATTTGGCTACAACCACAGGGTGGTGGATCTGATGGCCCACATGGCCTCTAAGGAGTAAGAACCCTAGACCACCAGCCCCAGCCAGAGCATGAGAGGAAGAGAAAGGCCCTTAGCTGCTGGGGTGCCCCTGCCTACTCAGTCCCCCACCTCACTAAGAATCTCCCCTCAACACAGTTTCCACACCAGACCCCCTAAAGAATGAGAGGGGCCTAGGGAGCCCCACCTTGTCATATAACATCAATAAAGTTCCCTGAATTAAAAAAAAAAAAAAAGAAAGAAATATGGCAGCTTCCACTTTTTCTTGGGGTCCAAACCCCCGTGTAAAACTCAAGCTAGCTAGACCAAGATTTTTCACCCTTAGCATTATTGACTTTGGGCCAGATAATTCCTTGGGGTGATGGGCTATTCTGTGCAGCGTAGGATATTTAGCACCACCCCTGGCCTCTATTCTCTAAGTTTCCAGTTGTGGTAACCAAAAATGTCTCTAGAAATTGACACGTGGAACCTATGGAAGAAAATCACAGCCTCTTGAGTACCACTGGACTGATGAAAGATCATGGGGTAAGACAGGCCCACACAGCTACCAACTGTTCTAGACATCTGAACTGAAATGACTGACATATGAGTGAAGTGGTCTTATATGTTCCAGCTCCAATTAAGTACTCAATTGAATGTAATCAAATGATAACCCCAGCTGACACCATGAAGAGCAATAGACTTGCTGGGCTGAGCCCCGCTAACTCACAGAATCATGAGAAATAATATATCTTCATTAGCCATTAAGTTTTGGAGTAATTTTATGCAGCAATAGATAATTGCAACACAAGTTTAGCTCCATTCTTCTTATCATCCATAACTCTCCACTCCAGTGGCTACTAGAGTTATTTTTCTAAAATACCTTTCTGTCCCAGGTGTGATAGATCATGCCTGTAATCCCAGCACTTTGGGAGGCTAAGGCATGAGGATCGTTTGAAGCCAGAAGTTTGAGAACAGCCTGGGCAACATGGCAAGACCCTGTTTCCACAAAAAAATAAAAAAATTAGCCAAGTGTGGTAGCATGTGCCTATCATCCCAGCTACTCAAGAAGTAGAAGCAGAAGGATCTCTTGAGCCCAAGAGGTCAAGGCTGCAGTCAACTATGATTATACCAGTGCATTCTAGGCCAGGAGACAGACAAAGACCCTGTCTCAAAAAAATTTTTCTTTTAAGAAAATATTTTTCTTTCACAGTCTCACTCTGTCATATGTCTCACTCTACCCGTTGGTAGAGTGCTGTGGCATCACGGCTCACAGCAACCTCAAATTCCTGGCCTCAAATGATCCTCCTGTCTTAGCCTCCCAAGTAGCTGGGACTACAGATGCCTGCCACCATGCCCAGCTAGTTTTTCTATTAGTTAAGATGGGGTTTTGCTCTTGCTCAGGCTGGTCTTGAACTCCCGAACTCAGGTAATCCACCTGCCTTGGCCTCACAGAGTGGCTAGGGGTGAGCTACTGGGCCCTACCAAAAAAATACTTTTCTGAAATTTCTCAGCTGTATTCAAACCCCAGGATCTTCCCCCCCATCAGCTCCTCATCAAGGTCTACAAAGCCCTCTATAACCTGCCTTTTCTTTTTTTTTTTTTTTGAGACAGAGCCTCAAGCTCTTACCCTGGATAGAGTGCCTTGGCATCACAGCTCACAGCAACCTCCAACTCCTGGGCTCAAGCCAGTCTCTTGCCTCCGCCTCCCAAGTAGCTGGGACTACAGGCGCCCGCCACAACGCCCGGCGATTTTTTGGTTGCAGCCGTCATTGTTTGGCAGGCCCGGGCTGGATTCGAACCCGCCAGCTCAGGTGTACATGGCTGGCACCTTAGCCCGTTGAGCCACAGGTGCCGAGCCTATAACCTGCCTTTTCTTTAAGACACCCTCAACTCCTGGGATTCAAGCTATACATATCGACTTGCAGTTTCCTGAATGGTCTCCCATCTTTTATACCTCTGGGATTTTTTTCCCAGGCTGTGTTCTTTCCACGTTATGTTTTTCCAACCTGTCAGTTCCTAGATTTCCTGAAAACTCAGATTATGCAGCATCCTTTCTAGAAAGTCCATGCACATCCCAATATATGAGGTGTTTTTACCCATATGACCTCAAAGTGTATGTCTTTAGCACTATTTCTCAAACCATGCTGTAACTCATGTTTTATTTATATTTCTAACAAGACTACGAAAACCTCAAAGACGAGAATTGATTCCATCATTGCTTTATTGATAGGAATTGGCACATAGTGAATGTTTGCTGAGTGAACATAGCAGTTTGAACAAATATTACTATTTCCATCATGCAGATAAGGAAATGGGGGCTTAGCAAAGCTAAGTAACTTGTCCAAGGTTGCTCAGTGGGTAGGAGATATAATTGGGATTAACATATAGACTATAAGACTCCACAACCAATCCATTTCATACCTTTTTATTATGTACCTCTTCTGAACACCCTGGGTCTAGTTAAAGAGTACCAATCGGTGGGTGCACAAAATGTCTCCCCATTTCTATGTGGTGACTTATAATGCCAGTAACTCCTCTGGTCATGGGCTTGAACAGCTAGCAATCTCATCCTTCTTTCCTCAATGGTTGCTAGTCATGATGCTTAGAAAAGGCTGGTCAAACTATACATGTGAAAGACTGAACATCTAGAAATTGTGTTAGGACAGAGGCCTAACTCAAAATGGCTTTAGCAAAATAGGAATGAGAAAAGTCTAAATGGATCTGAATTCAGATGCACTGGGATCCAGAGCTCAGATGGCATCACCTTTCTCTTTCATTCTCCCCCTGCTTGCCATTCCTTTCCTTGGCTCTGCTTTCCTTTGTGTTGGCTTCAGTGTCAGGTTCCAGGTAGTGGACTCTGGCTGCTATAGGTCTAATTCATTCTTATTGCTAACTACTCACAAGGAAGAGAATTTCTCTTTCCCTTGGCCTCCAAATAATGATCCCAGAATGTGGGTATCATTGGATAGCTTTGGATCATGTACCTATTCTTGAACTAGTCACTGTAGTTGAAGGTTTAAAATACGCTAACTGTCCAGGCTCAGGTTAGAATGATGTGGCAGCCAGCTTCCAAGATGACCTTCTGATATTCATGCCCTTGTATAGTCCCTTCCACAATGAACCAAGGCTGGCCCATCATGGGTTTGTTGTTGTTGTTGATGGTGATGGTAGTGGTAGGTGTATGTGTGTGTGTTTTTAAGACAGGATCTTACTCTGTTTCCCAGGCCAAAGTGAAGTGGTACCATCATAGCTCACAGTAACCTAAACTCCTGCATTTAAGTGACCATCCTCCCTCAGCCTCATGAATAGCTGGGAATGCAGGTGTGCACTCATCACACCTGGCCAATTTTTCTATATTTTGTACAAATGGAGTATCCCTATGTTGCTCAGGCTGGTCTTGAACTCTTGGACTCAAGAAATCCTCCTGTCTTGGCCTGCCAAACTATTAGGACTACAGGTATGAGTCATAATGGCTGGCCTAGTCTTCTTTTTTTTATTATTTGTTTCATAATATGTCTGACTCAGCCAAGGCTGGCCTATGTGACCAACAGAAATATGGCTAAAGTGATAGTGTGTGACATCTGAGGCCGGCTCATCAAGGAATTGTTGCTTTTGCTTTGATCTCTTAAATTGTTCCCTTTGAGGCATGCCAGGGACCATATTGTGGGAACATTCAAGCAGCCACATAGACAGGAACTGAAGCCTCTTGCCAACAGCCAGTACCAAGTTGCCAGCCATGTGAGTGAGCAATTCACATTGGAAGTGGATCCTTCGGTTCTAAGCAAGCCTTCAGATGACTGCAGATCCAGCTGATACCTGATTGCCTCTTTCTGAGTTACCCTGAGCCAGAACCACGCAGCCAAATGACTTCAGAATTCCTAACCCACACACATCATGTGAGATAATATATTATTATAGTTATTTAAAAGCCACCACATTTGGGGATGATTTGTTATACAGCATTAAAAAGATACACAATTTTGAACCCCTGAAGACTGGGTAAGGAATCAACCCCACTTCACATGGACTGAAACAAGAGGGAGAAATCAAATTGCTGTTGGTGGAAAATGAATACTGGATGGGCCAAACAGCTAATCTCAACCAGCACGTTCTGCAAACACATGCTTTCTAGAGGATCGACGCACAAAGAAAGGCAGCACTATTCATCTGAGGTGACTCAAAGTCACCTGGGCCTGGCAAGACTCAGATCCAGATATTCCTCTGCCTCTTTTCTAGCTCCAGATACTTACATTTTTTCTCCCTAGTTACCCCCAGATGTGATTAGTTATAAACACCATGAGTACTCTCCTCCTTTACTGACCCAAATATTTGCTCTTAAAGTAAAGTAATTGTTCTTTTGCTTTTAATCTAGAAGAGAAGAGAACACAGGCCAAGAAATCCTTCAGAGTTTACATGTTTGGAAATGACAAGCATTGAGGCTTGTTTGAGGCTTCCCCTGTTAAACTGCATTTTTAGCTCAATTCACAATTGCCAAGCCATTGAAACAACCTAAGTGCCCATCAGCTCATGAATGGATCAAACTGTGGTATACCATGGAATATTATTCAGCCATTAAAAAAGATGGAGACTTTGGGTGGCACCTGTGGCTCAGTGGGTAGGGTGTGGACCCCATATACTGAGGGTGGCAAGTTCAAACCTGGCCCTGGCCAAACTGCAACAAAAACATAGCCAGGAGTTGTGGCAGGCACCTGTAGTCCCAACTACTTGGGAGACTGAGGCAAGAGAATCGCCTAAGCCCAGGAGTTGGAGATTGCTGTGAGTGGTGTCATGCCACAGCACTCTACTGAGGGCAATAAAGTAAAACTCTTATCTCTACAAAAAAAAAAAAAGATGGAGACTTTACATGTTTTATATTTACCTGAATGGAGTTGAAATACATTCTTCTTAGTAAAGTATCTCAAGAATGGAAAAATAAATATCCAATGTACTCCTTACTAATATGAAATCAATATATAAACAATTACATGTTCATAAGAACAGTAAAGCACTATTGTAGTCCAGTTTGGGGGTAGGAAGTGGGAGGGGGAAGGAAGGAGGATGATTGCCAGAGGGAGGGAGGACATGAGGCTGGATCTCACTTAATGTGCACATTGTGAGGGTGGATAACACGCCCCCTGGGTGAGGGGCTCTTCTACAAATAGAACTTTACCCTGGAAGTGAGAACAATGTAACCTAAATATTGTATCCTCACATTAATTTGAATAAAGTAAAAATTAAAAAATAATTAAACCAAGAAAAAATAAACTGCATTTTTTTTTTTTTGAGACAGTGTCCCACTATGCTGCCCCTGAAATGGCATCTCAGCTCTCAGCAACCTCAACCTCTTGGGCTTAAGCAATTCTCTTGCCTCAGCCTCCCAAGTAGCTGGGACTACAGGCACCCACCACAACGCCTGGCTATTTTTTGTTGCAGTTGTCACTGTTGTTTTAGCTGGCCTGGGCTGGGTTTAAACCTGCCAACATCGGTGTATGTGGCTGGCGCCATAACCACTGTGCTATGGGCACTGAGCCAATAAACTGCATTTTTAATTTGATTTCTTTTTTTTAAATGTTTTTTTCTACTTTATTTATTTATTTTATTAAATCATATCTGTGTACATTAATGCAATCATGGGGTACAATGTGCTGGTTTCATATACAATCTGAAATATTTTCATCAAACTGGTTAACATAGCCTTCACGGCATTTTCTTAGTTATTGTGTTTAGACCTTTATATTCTGCATTTAGTAAGTTTCACCTGTATCTAAGACGCACCGTAGGTGTGGTCCCTTTTAATTTGATTTCTGTTGGACACATGTTGGTCAGACACGAATGCATCCTTTGGAAGCTCACATTCCTCATTAAGCTCTTTAGGCAAAGGAGAGAAATGAAAAAAGAAAAGTAATGGTTAACACCCCAACCAATTTGGAGCCTTCCTTCCTCCCTCCTTCCCTTCCTCCTCTCTTGGCTACTAAAACTTCTCTACCAACTACTCTGTGCTTGTTATTTGTCCATACTTTCTCATTTAAGCCTTCTAATGATGATGAAGTATTAATGACCCTTTTTCTTTTTTTTTTTTTTGTCGATACAGAGTTCTACCCTATGCCCTGAGCAAAGTGCAATGGCATCATAGCTCACTACAACCTCAGACTCGGGCTGTGGGCATCCTGCTGCCTCAGCCTCCAAAGCTGCTAGGATTACAGGTGTCCGCCTTGGCGCCCAGTTGTTTTTTTTTCAATTTTTTTTCATGAGTCAGGGTCTCAGTCACACTCAGACAAGCCTTGAACTCCTGAGCTCAAGCAATCCTCCCACCTCAGCCTCCCACAGTGCTGGGATTACAGGTGTGAGCCACCGTGCCCAGCTAATGACCCTTTTTCATAGATGAGGAAACTTAGATATGTTTGAAGAAGTCTTATTGTATATTTTTCTCTTTTTCCAGGCATGTTACTTAGATTCAAAATCTCAGTGATGTGAACATATTCGCATCCATAGGGAAAGATGAAACCAATTCATACATTTTTCCAGAAGTCCCATTTTAACTTTTTTCAGTACCAAAGGCTGCCAATTACTGAGATAGACTGTATTTTCTTTGTCTTTCTTTTTTTTTTTTTTTTTTGAGACAGAGTCTCACTATGTTGCCCTCGGTAGAGTGCTGTGGTGTCACAACTCACAGCAACCTCCAATTCCTAGGCTTAAATGATTCTCTTACCTCAGCCTTCCAAGTAGCTGGGACTATAGGTGCCCACCACAATGCCCGGCTATTTTTTTGTTATTGTTGTAGTTATCATTATTGTTTTGTTATAATTGTCATTGTTGTTTGGCAGGCCCCGGCCGGGTTTGAACCTGCCAGCTCAGGTGTATGTTGCTGGCACCCTAGCCACTGAGCTACAGGCACTGAGCCAGATTGTATTTTCTATGTTGCCAATGTATGTGATGACAGAGGAAAAAAACAAAGGTTCTGGCACTTTTTTCTGTCTTTCCTTCCATGTCAGTAGAAATCAGTTTGCTTAAAAAACTGATAGTAATAAAGGGGACTATCCACTGATCTCACACAGCTTCTGGCACTTGAGACCCCCTAAACTTGCCTGATGGAACTTGGAAAGGCTGTTGGCAGGGTGGTGGTTATGAGGCCAGGCTCTGGAGCAGGCAGAACTGGGTTCAAATACCCATTCTACCCATTTATCAGCTCTGTGACTCTGGTCTAGTCTCTATACCTCTCTATAAAATGGGATAATAATAGTTTTTGTCTCTTACAATTCTTATAAAGAGTTAAGAAAATAATATATGTAAACTGCTTATTCCAGTGCCCAGGGTAAAGTAAGGGTATGACAAATGTGGACATTACCTCTCTGGGCCTCCACTTTCTTTCTTTCTTTCTTTTTTTGAGGGGAGTCTCACTATGTCACTCTCGGTAGAGTCCCATGGTGTCTCAGCTCACAGCAACCTCAAACTCTTGAGCTTAAGTAATTCTCTTGCCTCAGCCTCCCAAGTAGCTGGGACTGCAGGCACCTGCCACGAGGCCTGGCTATTTTGTTGTTGTTGTTGTTTGGCAGGCCCAGGCTGGGTTTGAACCCACCAACTCCAGTGTATGTGGCTGGTGCCCTAGTCACTAAGCTACAAGTGCCAAGCCTGTGCCTCCACTTCCTCTGCTGCAGAACTGTGTCCTCCAAATGTCTGTGGCAGGGCGGCACCCATAGCTCAGTGGGTAGGTCACCAGCCACATACACCCAGGCTGGTGGGTTCAAACCCTGCCCAGGCCAGCTAAACAACAATGACAATCGCAACAAAAAAATAGTCAGGCATTGTGGCAGGCGCCTGTAGTCCCAGCTACTTGGGAAGCTGAGGCAAGAGAATTACTTGAGCCCAAGAGTTTGAGGTTACTGTGAGCTGTGACACCACAGCACTCTACTGAGGATGACATAGTGAGACTCTGTCTCAAAAGTAAAATAAATAAATAAATAAGTAAATATCTGTGGCAGGCGGACTCTGAGATGGCCCGAACTGGCACCACCTTTTGTTATTCATGCCCTTGTATAATCCCCTATGAACAGGACCTATGACTTGTTCTAACTAACAGAACATGGCAAAGGTGGTATTACTTTGGAAGTCCGGTTAAATAAACTATGATTTCTGGGCAGGTGCACTGTGTTACACCTGTAATTCTAGTACTCTGGGAGGCCAACACAGGAGGATCTCTTGAACCCCAGAGTTTAAGCCTGAACAACATAGTGAGACCTGCTCTTTACAAAAAATTAAATGTAAAAAAATTTATCTGAGCATGGTGGCATGTTTCTATAGTCCTAGCTACTGAGGAGGCTGAGGTGGGAGGATTGCTTAAGCCTAGGAATTTGAGGATACAGAGATGGTGAGCTATGATTGCACGACTGCACTTTAGTCTGGGCAACAGAACAAGACCCTGTCTCGAAGAAAGTTTTCTAAAAATGTGATTTCTACCTTGCTAGTAGACTCTCCGTATTGCCCCCTCAGTTTATATGCTTTGATGAAGCAGGCTACCATATTGAAGAAGTCCATATGACAAGGAATGGGGGAGTTCTGGCCGAAAATCCAGCTAGGAACTGAGGCCCTCACTGCAACAACTGTCAAGGACATGAATTTGGCCAATAACCAAGCGAACCTGGGAGCAGATCCTTTTTGAGTTGGATCTTCAGATGAGACTCCAGTCCTGGCTGCCTCCTTGATTGCAGCCTCATGGGAGTCCCTTACACAGAGGAGCCAGTTAAGCCATGCCCAGATTCTCGACCCACAGAAAATATGAGATAATAAACATCTGGTGTTATAAGCAGCAAAGTCAGTGATATTTTGTTACGCAACTATGTACATAGAGTACCCAATCCCTCTAATCTCATTTCTGGTTTAGTGCCCATCTCCCCTACTTGCTGAGTACCTTCCATTTATCTTGTTTTTTTGAGACAGAGCCTCAAGTTGTCACCCTGGATAGAGTGCCGTGGCATCACAGCTCACAGCAACCTCCCATTCCTGGGCTCAAGCGAGTCTCCTGCCTCCACCTCCCAAGTAGCTGGGACTACAGGCGCCCGCCACAACGCCCGGCCGTTTTTGGGTTGCAGCCGTCATAGTTGTTTGGCGGGCCCAGGCTGGATTCGAACCCGCCAGCTCAGGTGTACGTGGCTGGCGCCTTAGCCTGTTGAGCCACAGGCGCCGAGCTGTACCTTCCATTTATCACATTGCTTCACAGCTGTTGGTTTTCTTGCATCTCTACCTTGTAAGCTCTTTGAGGACAAACACTGTACTCAACAGTTCTTATAGTTCCAGTGCAGATAGTTGGCACTAAGAGGGTGCTGAGTAATATTTGATGATCCCCCAGGTTGAGCTATACACTCCAACAGGGGTTTCCACAACACCCTGATAATGATGACGGTTGTTTTTGAACCTTTGCTATGTGCCAGATACTGACATGAAGCCAAGAAGCCCATGTGCATTCTTTTTTTTTTTTTCTTTTTGAGACAGAGCCTCAAGATGTCACCCTGGATGGAGTGCTGTGGCATCACAGCTCACAGCAACCTCCCATTCCTGGGCTCAAGCGAGTCTCTTGCCTCTGCCTCCCAAGTAGCTGGGACTACAGGCGCCCGCCACAACGCCTGGCCATTTTTTGGTTGTAGCCACCATTGTTGTTTGGCGGGTCCAGGCTGGATTCGAACCCACCAGCTCAGGTGTACGTGGCTGGCGCCTTAGCCCGTTGAGCCACAGGCGTCGAGCCCCATGTGTATTCTTAACTAGCTTTCTGTGATGATTCTGATTTACAGCCAGCATTGAGAATCATTTACCTTATACTACCTGAAACCTTCTGTAAAAAAATCACATCCTACTCTCAAGTCTTAACTAAAAAAAAATTGTACTGCATAAAGACAGAAAAGACAGATCTTAAGTATTCAATTTGATAAATTTTCCTAAGTGAACACAACTCCATAGCCACTACCAATGATAGCACATAGTGAAAATAGTGAGATATAAGATGGAGTCAGTTAGGCTAAGGTCAAGACCACACACCTGGTCTAGCCAGTGTCCTGACCTTCACCTCCTGTCTTCTGTCCTTCTTGTTTTGTAAATTCAGCTTTAACCTAAAACTGTCTATCTTGAGTAATTTAGGGCAATTGATTTAGGAGATTAACTTTTGAATTAGAAATATTGTTTGGGTCGTGGGTTATGCTGAGTATTGTTTAAGATAAGGGTTATTCTTATTTAAGCTAAGTGTTAATTACTGTTGCTTAAGATAAAGGTTAGGTTTTTGCTTTTCATTTTTATATATACAATTGTGGTTTTGGAAATGGATTGACAGGCTTGGAGAGGCTACTCTGTTCTCCACAATCGTTGGCCTTCTAAAAATAAAGATATTGGACCTATATTCTGCGCACACACACACATCCACATTGGCTGGACAGTGACAGGCTGCCCAACCCGCTCTGCCCAGTACACCAAGAAGGAGACAGGGGATGGCCCCAGCCTTAGCCTAGGTCCCTCCCAGTTCACCCAGCATAGAGGTAACCACCGTCTTAACACCATCACCACTCATTAGTTTTGCCTATTCTAGAGCTTCCTATAAATGAAATTGTAGTATGTACTTGTTACTGTCTTCTTTTGCTCAACATCATGTTTATGCTTTTGACTTTTTAAAGCTTCTCTTCTGGGTTAAATTTGTCAAATTATGACTGAGAAGGCTGGGAAGGAAGTTGAAGCCTGGTTACGAAGCGTGGCTTTTCCAAGACGTGGAAATCACATACTACGCCCTCGCTGACCCTGTATGGCATGCTCACATGGTACTCATAGACTCATAGAGCCTATGCCCTCCGCGAAAGCAGGAGCAGAGCGGGCGGAGGAAAGGGGCGTGATTATAACTACGCCAACTACATATGGGGGCGGGATCTTGGAAGGGGGCGTGGCCCTAGGCCGAGGCTTCCTGTCCGCGACGGCGGAATCGCCCTTTGACCCCGGAAGTGCGGGCGCTCCGGGAGCGTCACCGTGAACGGCGGCGGCGGCAGCGGCGGCACAGTGCCGGTGGTGGAGCCGCCGAGGTGAGTGCGTGGCTAGGCCTTGCCGGATGCGGAGCACGAAGGCCGGGAGGAGCAGCGGCTGTGCCTTGGGCAGCCTCGGCTCTCCCAGTCCCAGGCTTCCACGGCGGAGCCGAGGCTTACGCTGCCCCAGGGGCCATGACTCACCCCCAACCCCCCAGCCCGGCATAGGCTTGGCCGTAGAGTGGCTTTTGATGAGCCGCGGATCGCCCACCTCTACGGGTCTTCCGTTTCCTCAGGGTTCATTTATTCGTTCAACAAATATTAGTCGAGCGCTTTTTGCGTGCCAGGCACAGATCTAGGCACTGCGGGTACAGAGCAAGACAGAACAGGTTGCTGCACTCTTGGAGATTACAATCTAGTAGGAGGAGACAGTCAACGACGAGTAAATGCACAAGATAATTAAAGCTGTGGGAGAGCGAATACTTTAGGTAGGGCTATCAGAAGGCCTCTGAAAAGAGTAATATTGAATTGAAACCGGAAGAGTGACAAAACTGAAGGGGCAGTAGCCCTTGGGATGCGGCCAGACCACATTATAATGGGTGCTTCTGCAGAGTTCCCCTCCTGAAGAAAGACCTTTCTTAACTTTTGGCTTCTGCTGCCCTGCCAGGCAGGGTGATAACAGTGGTGAACACAGACATTAGTCCTGACTGTTGTCCCTGTTCTTTTAAAACTTAAGGTTCCAACTTTGCCTAGTTAATTTATATCCATACTTTAGACAAAAACTTCACATCACCCTTTCTCAAGTCAGGTCTCTCAGTTAAATGCTGCCATAGCCTCATAAGCCTTACCTACACAGCATACATCATGATACTGATTTTTGCTTGTATGGCTATTGGATACATATCTGTCTTTCCCATAAAGATTGTAAGCTCTATGAAGGGTGGGGCCAGGTCTGTTATTGGCCACCTTAGAATTCTTTGGACACATAGTAGGTACTCAAAAATCTTTGATCGAATTAAATTATGAACAGTGTTTGCCTCTCTGGTGGCTCATAAGAGATCTCTTCAGGTCTTGGCACCCATACCACAGTGGTTATGGTGCCAGCCACAGGCACAGAGGCTGGCAGGTTCGAAACCAGCCCGGGCCAGCTAAACCACAATGACAACTGCAACAAAAAAGAAAAAGAAATAACTGGGTGTTGTGGCGGGCACCTATAGTCCCAGCTACTTGGGAGGCTAAAGCAAGAGAATCACTTAAACCCAAGAGTTTGAGGTTGCTGTGATCTGTGACGCCACAGCACTCTACCCAGGGCAACATAGTAAGAATCTGTCTCAAAAAAAAAAAAGAGAGATCTCTCTGCCACCAATTTATCATCATCTCTTTCTAATCATGGGCCTGTACACAGACTTAAATGACTCCTCTTTGCCTTGAGATGAAAGGCCAGCATTTTTAAGATAGCATTTGAGCCTCTTTTTAAATTGGCTCTATGTTCACTATCCAGCCTCTTCTCTCCTCACATTGGTCATCCTTTTTCTGATTTTATGTTTTTACCAACACCGAATATTTTCTTCTTCAAGGTCACACTTTTTAAGGCTCTGAGCCTTTTCTTGCTCATGTTTGCTCTCTGCTTGGAATGCCCATCTTTTTCTTCTGTCCTTCAAAATCAGGTTGTATAATTACCTTCTCTATAATATCCTCTCTTTCAGTGCTGCATTTGGAAATTTCCTGTTAATAGCTATAACACCAAATGAAGACATTTATATGCCCAGGACCCAGAATGTATTCTATCAGTGTTTGTTAAATAAATGAAGAAGCTGAAAATTCCCTGCCCATGGTTAGGACTGGAATAACAATAAAACTTTATTGAATTTCTGTTTTGTACTACATGCTGTGCTAAATATTTAGCATTAATTACTTCTCATGGCAACTCTAAGAAACTGGGCTCATGGTTATTATCCTAACACCCTGGGAGGCCGAGGTGGGTGGATTGCTTGAGCTCAGAAGTTTGAGACAACCTGAGCAAGAGTAAGACCCCTGTCTCTACTAAAAATAGAAAAATTAGCTGGGTGTTGTAGCAGGTTGTAGTTCCAGCTACTTGGGAGGCTGAGGCAGGAGAATTGCTGGAACCCTGGAGTTTGAGGTTTCTGTGAGCTATGACATCACAGCACTCTAGCCAGGGGCAATAGAGTGAGAATCTGTCTCAAAAAAAAAGAAAGAAAAGAAACTGTGTACTGTTACAATCCTGTTATTACAGATAAAGAGGTGAAGGGTTAGGAAGATGAAAGAACTGGTTCAGTCCTCCAAATGGATAAGAAAAAGTGGAGTTTGAACCCAGGCTGCAGGACTGTAGATCTCTCTTCAACCACCATACCAGGCTGTTCCTCAACTGCTCTTATAGGCACTGGCTTATAGGAGTGAATTTCTTCTGAAAGCAGATGCTATCTCTACCTGTCTAGACCTGGACTCTGAAACCTACAGCTTAAAGGACAGAGACCTGCCTTTTCCTCATGACTCTTTCTCCACCCTGTATTCCCACACCTGAGACTCCCATTGCCATCTTTGGCGGGTGAGCCTGGAAAAAACTGGGCCTGTGAGTTATTTAGATTTCTGCACTGGTGTTTCCAACTGCCCTTACAACATCACTGGACAGTGAGGAAAAAATTATTTTTTATTATGTTCAGAATAAGAATCTTAGGTGCCAAGGTAAAAGAGCTGGGCTTCAGCTTCAGTTCGGTCACTAATGTATTTGCCTTGAGTGGATCAGGGCTGTTCTTTGAAAATATAAAAATAATAATCCTTGGCTTGTGAGAAGCTAATAAGATAGTAACTCAATTATAAAAAACATATACATAGTACAGCAGACATTATGCTTTGCAAAGCTTAAAGTTGAAACTACCCCCAGTCCTTTATTGCTTTACCTTGTGTTTTTTTCTTTTCTTTTCTTTTCTTTCTTTTTTTTTTTTTTTTTTGAGCACGAGACTCAGTCACCCTTGGTAGAGTGCTAAGGTGTCTTAGCTCACAACAACCTCAAACTCTTCGATCTAAGTGATCCTCCTGCCTCAGCCTCCTGAGTAGCTATGTTACATACCATAATGCCCAGCTAATTTTTCTATTTTTAGTAGAGATGGGGCCTAGCTCTTGCTCAGCCTGGTCTTAAACTCCTGAGCTCCAGGAATCCTCCATCCTCTGCCTCCCAGAGCACTAAGATTACAGGTCTGAGCCACTGCTCCTAGCCCTTCAAAGTCTTAAAAACAGTCAAATCCTGGCTCGGCACCTGTGGCTCAATGGGCTAAGGCACCAGCCACATACCTGAGCTGGCGGGTTCAAATCCAACCTGGGCCCGCCAAACAACGACAGCTGCAACCAAAAAATGGCCGGGTGTTGTGGCAGGTGCCTGTAGTCCCAGCTATTTGGGAGGCAGAGGCAGGAGAGTCACTTGAGCCAAGGAATTGGATGTTGCTGTGAGCTGTGATGCCACAGCACTCTGTCCAGGGGGACAGCTTGAGCTCTGTCTCAAAAACAAAACAAAACAAAACAAAACAGTCAAATCCAAGTTGCCTTGTGTGCCAAGCTGCTTTTCCCTCATTGCCTTTGTACCGCTATTTCCTCTGCCTGGAGCACCCTATTTTCCTGGCTGGTCTCCATTATCAAGACTACTGAACTCCTGATTCTTTAAACCATCCTCTAGAATGCTTTGACAGCCGCTCCACTCCTTCCCACCCCACCCTACCCCTAAGTTCATATACTGTGTCTACTCCTAAGGCATGGAGTAGACACAGTATAGTGAGTGGTCAAGAGCCAACCTTCTTTACCACCTACTAATTGTGAGAACTTGGGCAAGTTTCTTATCTTCCAAGAGCATCTGTTTCCTCATTGATAAAATGAAGATAATAATGAAATGAACTTCAGAGATGTTGTGAGCATTAAGACTTGTAAAGCAAGAGTTAATGTGGACAAAGTAAGTTAATGCTGAGAAAAGCACTTAGAAGAGCACTCCAGCATCTAATAATCATGTTGGGGCTGCTGTTACTGTCATCATTGTTAACACTGCACTGTGAACTCCTCTACAGCAGAGACCTTGGGTTAGCAGTCTGTTTTCATATCATTAGGCCTGGCCTGAAGTCTGAGACACAGGACAGCTAGTAGCTCATTGCTCACCTGCCCTGCAGCTTGCCTGTGAGGGCCCAGGAGGTGTCATTTTTCTCATCCTGGCCTCAATCTGTCATCACATGATCATTGAGATTGTGCCATGTCTTGTGAGGGGCCTAATTTACTTTCTGTAATTCAGCCAACATGAGTGTCTTTTCTGTGGATCAGGCTAAGTGATAATTGTAAAAAGAATGTTGGCTAGGAAGATGGAAGACCTGGGACTGTCAGTCACTGGCTCTGATGCCAGTTTGGGCCCCTGTGGAAAGGAGCTTACAATGACAATGTTCTGTGAATTCTGTCTTCCTCCCTGGTTGTTCTGTTCATCTGTATCCTTCCTTCAAACATGGAGATGTAAAATCTTAACACCCTTTATGAGTGAGGAAAAGTCAGGGCTCCAACCCTCGGGAGACTTAAAATCTGGATAGAGTTGTAATAAGAGTGTCCTTGTATTCAGTTAATTATCAGATATTCTGTACTAGGCCTGTGCTAGTCACAGGAAAGGTAGCAAGTGAAGGAGAGCCATGGGGCACTGTCCTCACAGAGCTCACAGACTACTGAGCTGGAGCCATAATAAAAATGATCTAGTTCCTTCTCAAAGTGGGTGGGAATACATTATCAGGAGTCACTTGGAAGGTATTTTCCTCCATGATTGAGAACTACTGCTTTAAAAGTTACCATATCTGGATTAGTAGGTGCATTGGAGACCCATAATAGGAGGCCACTTCCTAAGGCCAGAAGTTGAAGCTTCTCTTCTGGCTCTGGGATCAGCCCCAGAGCAGGCCCTACCCCCAGGAGTCTATGTGTCTGCTTTGTTCTTCCCATCCATATTCCTTTCAGGAAGGTCACGCAGCACAATGCCAGCTCTGCCCCTGGACCAACTCCAGCTCACCCACAAGGACCCGAAGACAGGAAAGCTGAGGACTTCACCTGCACTGGTGAGCCGGTGCCTTAAGGCCATTCAGCCTGGTATTTTCAGTCTTGCAATTTCAGAAGCAAAAAGTAAATTCCTTCTTTATCTGCTGCAAGAATGACCCAAGGGCCATGGTCAGTGATTCAGTAGCCAAGACACTACTAGATCCTTCCAGGCCTAGGGTAGAGGTTTCCTTCTGAGAAGCAGCTTGAATTTGAACAGTATTGTCCTTGTCACCACCCTCTACCTTCCCCCTAAAGCATTTAATTTTGAATCAGTCTGTTGGCAGTTCTGACTCAGCTTGAGTTGGGCTAGAAATGGACCCAGCCCAGAGCCAGGTTTGGGGATTTGATCCTGTGGAGAGTACTCAGGTTTCAGGTAGGACTGTTCCTGTGCCATCTAAGCTGCTATCCATACTTTGGTGGGGATGCTGATTTCAGAGTTTGAGGTGTCTTTTATCTCAACTGGAATAAGAAGCACCACATACTGAGACTCCGGCAGGGCTTGTGAGACTGAAAAATAAGGAGGCTGTGAACATGCTGATTACCAACTGCCCAGCTGCCGAGAGAGATTAGAGCCATGGAGAGGTGCCAGGTTGCTGAAGGAGACAGATGCTGGGACTGGAGCTACCATGCCCACTTGTTTTCCCAAGAATATGAGCTTACTTGAACAAGGTGGGAGGAAATGTTTTCTAGGGGATTGAGTAAAGTCGTGGGAAACAGGAACTTAGTCTTCTGTGTCCTGCCTTTTGGATGCCTTCTTATTACTTCCTAGATACTCTCTAATAATAGTACCTAACAGTTACAGAGTACTTGCCCTGTGCCAAACTATTCTAAACACTTCACCTGGATTATCTCACGTAAGCTCAATGAGTAGAAATTCTGATTGTCTCCATTTTACAGATGAGGAAACTGAGAATTCAAAGTCATAGAACTAGAAAATTAGGGGAGCCAGGATAGGAACCCAGCTGGGCTAACCCTAGAGCCCATACTTTTAACCTTTCTGCTATGAAGCCTCTCATTTCCTTTTCACTTTTTTTTTTGAGACAGAGCCTCAAGTTGTCGCCCTGGGTAGAGTGCCTTGGCATCACAGCTCATAGCAACCTCCAGCTCCTGGACTCAAGCGATTCTCCTGCCTCTGCCTCCCAAGTAGCTACAGGTGCCCGCCACAATGCCCGGCTATTTTTTGGTTACAGCCGTTATTGTTGTTTGGCAGGCCTGGGCTGGGTTCGCCCGCCAGCTCAGGTGTATATGGTTGGCACTTGAGCCACGGGCACCAAGCCCCTTTTTTTACGTATAGAGGATATTTATCAGAAAATCTAGAACTGTCCTATTGATTATGGTAGTCACCCAATAGGCAGCCATTTGTCACATGCTACTGTTGAACACTTGTGGATAGTGCTTAAAATGTGAACTAAGGAACTGGATTTTGGGTTAATTTTTTTTTTTTTCTAGACAGAGTCTCACTTTATCGCCCTCGGTGGAGAGCTGTGGCGTCACACAGCTCACAGCAACCTCCAACTCCTAGGCTTAGGTGATTCTCTTGCCTTAGCCTCCTGAGTAGCTGGGACTACAGGTGCCCACCACAACACCCAGCTATTTTTCTGGGGTTTTTTTGTTTTGTTTTGTTTTTTGAGACAGCCTCAAGTTTTCACCCTGGATAGAGTGCTGTGGCATCACAGCTCACAGCAACCTCCAATTCCTGGGCTCAAGCGAGTCTCTTGCCTCTGCCTCCCAAGTAGCTGGGACTACAGGCGCCCGCCACAACGCCCAACCATATTTGGTTGCAGCTGTCATTGTTGTTTGGCGACCCGGGCTGGATTCAAACCCGCCAGCTCAGGTGTACGTGGCTGTTGCCTTATTCCGTTGAGCCACAGGCGCCAAGCCGAGTGCTATGGTTTCATAGCTCACAGCAACCTCAAACTCAAATAACAAGTCTCCTGCCTCAGCCTCCAGAGTAGCTGGGACTATAGCTACCCCTACAACACATGGCTAGATTTTTTCTGTCTCTAGTAGAGACAGGGTCTTGCTCTTGCTCAGGCTGGTCTTGAACTTCTGAGCTCAAGCAATCAGGCTGGTCTTAAACGGAGCTCCTGCCTGCCTCGGCCTCCCGGAGTGGTAGGCCTTTTGTGGGTTTTTAAATTTCAGATTAATATGGGGGTACATAAAATTAGGTTACAAAGTTTGAAAGAAGGTTGTGCCCTTTACCAAGGAAGTCTGCAATATACCTGTGCAATGTACCCGCAGGGCGGGAATTTACTCAACACCCCTTCCTCCCCCCTCCTTGAACTTGAGTTTTTCTTTCATGTGAGCATGTCATTGTTAATCTACTGATTCTAATTAAGTACCAAGTATGTGTGATGCTTGCTCTTCCTTTTTTCTGATATTTCTCTTAGGTCAGTGGCTTTGGGAAAGGAGAAGTCTTTCTGGGTTTTTTTTGTTTGTTTTTTTTTTTTTGAGACAGAGCCTCAAGCTGTCCCCCTGGATAAAGTACTGTGGCATCACAGCTCACAGCACCCCCCAATTCCTGGGCTCAAGCAGTCTCATGCCTCCGCCTCCCAAGTAGCTGGGACTACAGGCACCCGCCACAAGGCCTGGCCATTTTTTTGGTTGCAGCCGTCATTGTTGTTTGGTGGGCCTGGGCTGGATTCGAACCCTCCAGCTCAGGTGTACGTGGCTGGCACTTTAGCCCGTTTGAGCCACAGGCGCCGAACCAGGAGAAGTCTTTCTGGATAAAACGGTTGGTGTATCAGGGATAACCCCTTCCTAGAAGCCTTAGGCTGAAAGGGAGGGACTCAGACCCTGCCTGGGTGATACTGTAAGGAAAGTCTGGCTAGTGGAGGTCACCTGAGGTAGAAGTGCTGGATCCTCTGTCCCTGAAGCTGGGGTGACCTCGGCTGGGGAATTGCGACAGGCCTGATGGGAGGAACTGGGTTGCTGGCAGCACCAGACTGGGGGAGGAATGGGAAAGAGAGAAGAGGAAGGCAGCTGTTAAACGGGCCAGTGACCTAGGAATCCCACTGCAATTACAGAGTTCTTAAGGGGAGGGTCTCTTCTCCCCTCCCCCCAGAACTTTCAACTGTCAAGTCCTGCACTAGCAGCCAGCATGCTGTACTCTCCCAGTAGATGCTAAAGGTAGGTGCCAATGGGGCCTTATCTCACTCCTGCATCTGCAGACGAGGGCCTCCCCCCAAGGAAGGAGCTGTGTCCCCATCAGACTGGGTGCCCCTTGAGCACTGGGACTGAGACTCCTCAATCAAACTGGATATTCCCTGAGGGTATGAGCCAGGCCTCTTCTTCAGACTATTGGGGAAAGAGTAGGCCACTGATGTCAGACCAGGTAGAAGGCCAGGACAAGCACCCTTCTCCCTTCCCTCCACTGAGGGTCTGGAAATGGGGCGAGAAGTGGGACCAGCCATCCCATTGTCATGGCTGTAGGGGAAAAGGTCTGGTGTGAAGAAGCCCAAAGCAGCCCTTAAAGAAGAAAACCTCAGGGAACAGAGAAAATCTCTCTCATGCCTAAAAATGCAGGCCCCTCAAGTCTAAAAAGATCAGGAGCTTGAAGCAGGCCTGGGGGAGGGTGGGCTGGGCAGAGCTGAATTGTTCCTCGGGGAGCTGGAGTGAGAGGGCCAGCCACGCTGGGCCAACAGAAGAGCTCAACCCTCTCTCCCACCCTCAGAGCTGGAGTTCCTCTACAAGGAGCACCCTGTGGTGTGGGTCCCTGGACCCAGCCTTCCCCCTTCTCAAGCCTTCACTGTTTACCTGATCCCAGGAAGCAGGCATAGCAGGACACCCCAAACCAAATTCTTTTTTTTTTTTTTTTTTGTGACAGTCTCACTTTGTCACCCTCGATTGAGTGCTGTCCTGTCATAGCTCACAGCAATGTCTAACTCTTGGGCTAAAGCAGTTCTTCACCTCAGCCTCCCAAGTAACAGGGACTACAGGTGCCCACTACAACACTTGGCTATTTTTAGAGACTAGATCTTTCTCTTGGTCAGATTGGTCTCAACCTTTGAGCTCAGGGCAATCCACCCACCTCAGCCTCCTAGAGTGCTAGGATTACAGCATGAGACACTGCACCTGGGCTGCGAGTCCTTGCTCTTCAGAAGTTCCCTGAGACAACTTCTGAGTTTCTTCACAGCTCTGGAAATCAAGCTGTCCACAAATCTACAGGTCCCATAATAGCAATGTACTGTATTTCAAAAATCATTAAGGAAGGCTGGGTGCGGCAGCTCACACCTATAATCTTAGCACTTTGGGAGGCCAACGTGGGAGGATCACTAGAGGTCAGGAGTTCTCTACTAAAAATAGAAAAAATTGGCTCAGTGCCTGTAGCTCAAGTGGCTAAGGTTCCAGCCACATACACCAAAACTGGCAGGTTCAAATCCAGCCTGGACCTGCCAAACAACAATGACATCTACAACCGAAAAACAGCCAGGCTTTGTGGCAGGCGCCTGTAGTCCCAGTGGCTTGGGAGGCTGAGGCAAGAGAATCACTTAAGCCCAGGAGTTTGAGGTTGCTGGCAACAGAGTGAGACTCTGTCTCAAAAAAAAAAGAAAGAAAGAAAGAAAAGAAAAAGGGAAAAGGGAAATCACTAAGGTAGTAGATTTGAAGTCTTCTTACCACAAAAAAATTTTAAAAATGATATGTAGGTGAGCTAATATTAGCTTAATTGAGCTATTCCACATGTATATATATTCCTTTTCTTTTTTTTTTTTTTTTTTTTGAGACAGAGCCACAAGCTGTCGCCCGGGGCAGAGTGTCGTGGCATTACAGCTCACAGCAACCTCCAATTCCTGGGCTCAAGTGAGTCTCCTGCCTCGGCCTCCCAAGTAGCTGGGACTACAAGCGCCCGCCACAACACCCGGCTATTTTTTTTGTTGTTTTGGTTGC
>CAUYON010182807.1:0-12064 GCA_963573935.1 Arctocebus calabarensis | reverse complement strand
TCGTTTTGATTTGCATTTCTCTGATAATTAAAGATGAACACTTTTTCATGTGTCTGTAGACCATGTGCCTGTCTTCTTCAGTGAAGCTTCTATTCATGTCTCTTGCCCACAATGAAATGGGATCACTTGTTTTTTTCTTAGTAAGAAGTTTGAGTTCTCTGTGGATTCTGGTTATTAGACCTTTGTTGGAAATAAAACTTAAAAAATCCTCTCCCATTCTGAGGGCTGTCTATTTGCTTTACTTAGTGTGTTCTTGGCAGTGCAGAAACCTTTTAATTTGATCAGATCCCAGTAATGTATTTTTGATGTTGCTTCAATTGCCCTGTGTGTCCTCCTCATATTCTCCCAGACCAATTTTGTCAAGTGTTTCCCCTGCACTCTGTCCAAGAATTTTTATAGTTTCATGTCTTAAGTTTAAGTCCGTTAGCCAATGAGAGTCAATTTTTGTTAAAGGAGAAAGGTGTGGGTCCAGTTTCATTCTTCTACAGGTCGCCAGCCAATTTATCCAGCACCATTTGTTAAATAGGGACTCTTTCCCCAATTTATATTTTTGATAGACTGATCAAAAATCAAATGACGATAAGTGTCTGGGTTCACTTCTTGGTCTTCAATTCTGTTCCATACATCTGCCTCTCTATTTTTGTGCCAGTACCATGCTGTTTTGATCACTATCAATTTATAATATAGTCTGAAGTTGAAAACATAATTCCTTCTGATTTGTTTTTATTTCTGAGTAATGTCATGGCTAGTCAAGGTTTTTTTCTGTTTCCACATAAAATGAAGTACTAATTTTTCCAGGTCTATAAGGTATGACAGAGCTTCTTTAATAGGGATTGCATTAAATTGGTAGATTGCTTTAGGTGGTATAGACATTTTAACAATGTTGATTCTTCCCAAACATGAGCATGGTATATTTTTCCATTTGTTAACATTTTCAGCTATTTCCTTTCTCAGAATTTCATAGTTCTCTTTATAGAGATCTTTCACATCCTTAGTTAGATATACTCCCAGACATTTCATCTTATTTGGCACTATTGTAAAGGGAACAGAGTCCTTGATTGTTTTTTCCCCTTGACTATTCTTGGTATATATAAAGGCTACAGATTTATGAATGTTAATTTTGTATCCTGAGATGTTGCTATAGTCCTTGGTCACTTCTAGGAGTTTTGCAGTTGAGTCCCTGAGGTTTTCTAGATATACAATCATATCATCTGCAAAGAGTGACAGTTTGCTCTCCTCTGGTCCTATTTGGATCCCCTTGATTGCCTCCTCTTGCCTGATTGCAATGGCTAAGACTTCCATTACAATGTCAAAAAGCAGTGGTGACAATGGGCACCTTGCCTGGTTCATGATCTGAGTGGAAATGATTTCAATTTTACTCCATTCGATTTACTCGATATTGGCTGTGGGTTTGCTGTAGATGGCCTCTATCAGTCTAAGAAATGTTCCTTCTATACCTATTTTCTTAAGTGTTCTGATCAAGAAAGGATGCTATATATTATCAAAAGCTTTTTCTGCATCAATTGAGAGAATCATATGGTCTTTGTTCTCTAATTTGTTTATGTGATGTATTATATTATGGATTTATATAAATTGAACCATCCTTGGGACCCTGGGATGAAACCCATCTGGCCGTGATGTATAATTTGTTTGATGTGTTGTGGATTCTGTTTGCTAGGATCTTATTGAATATTTTTGCATTAATATGCATTAGAGATATTGGTCTATAATTTTCTTTTCTTGTTGGGTCTTTTCCTAGTTTGGGAATCAGGGTGATATTCACTTTATAGAAAGTGTTGGAAAGTATTCCTTCTTTTGTATATTTTGGAATAGGTTAAGTAATATAGGTACTAGTTCCTCTTTTAAGGTTTGGTAGAATTCTGACATGAAATCATCTGGTCCTGGGCTTTTCTTTTTGGGAAGATTTCTTATAGTTGATGCTATTTCAGAACTTGTTATAGGCTTGTTCAACATTTCCACTTCTTTCTGGCTAAGTCTAGGAAGGTGGCATGTTTCCAAGTATTAATATATTTCCTTCAGATTTTCATACTTCTTAGAATAGAGTTTTATGTAATATTCATTTCTTGAATTTCTGTGGAGTCTGTTGTTATTTGGCCTTTATCATTTCTGATTGATGAAATTAGAGATTTTACTCTTCTGCTTAGGTTAGCCAAAGGTTTATCTATTTTATTGACCTTTTCAAAAATCCAAATTTTTGATTGATTGATCTGTTGTATGATTCCTTTGTTTTCAATTTCATTTAGTTCTGCTCTAATTTTAGTTATTTCTTTTCTTCTTCTGGGTTTAGGGTTGGAATGTTCTTCCTTTTCCAGTTGCTTGTGATGTCTCATTAAGTTGTTGACTTCCTCTCTTTCCATTCTTTTGAGGAAGGGTTGCAATGCTATAAATTTCCTTCTTAGGACTGCCTTTGCAGTATCCCACAGGTTCTGGTAATTCATATCTTAATTATCAGTTTGTTCCAACAATTTAGTAATTTCCTTATTAATCTCATCTATGACCCAGCTATCATTCAGCATAAGGTTATTTAGTTTCCATGTCTTTGTATGAGTATGCAGATTCCTGTTGTCACTGAGTTCAACTTTTATTCCATGATGGTCCAAGAAAACACAAGGAATGATTTCTATTCTTTTAAGTTTGCTGAGGTTAGACCTGTAACCTAAGATGTGATCAATTTTGGAGGATGATCCATGGGCTGATGAAAAGAATGTGTATTCAGTTTCTTTTAGGATAAAATGTTCTGTAGACGTCTGTTAAATGCAATTGCTGAATGGTTAAGTTTAAGTCTAAAATTTCTTTGCTTAGCTTTATATTGAAAGATCTATCCAACACTGGGTGTTAAAATCTCTAACTATTATGGTGCTGAAGGAAATCAAGTTGTTCCTGCCTGTTAGAGTCTCTCTTATAAATTGAGGTGCATTCTGGTTGGGTGCATAAATGTTAATAATTGAAATATCATCATGTTGAGTGTTGCCCTTAACAAATATAAAGTGACCATCCTAATCTTTCCTTACTTTTGTTGGTTTAAAGTCTATTGTATCTGCAAATATCTGCAACAACTATGTTTTTTCTGATTTCCATTTGCCTGAATTATAGATGACCATCCCTTCACCCTGAGTCTATGTTTATCTTTTAAGGTAAGGTGAGATTCTTGAATGTAGCAGATGTCTGGCCTGAGTATTTGCATGTATTCAGCCAACCTGTGCCTCTTTAGAGGACAATTTAAGCCATTCATATTAATTGAGAGTATTGATAAGTCTGGTAGTATTTTGGGTATTGAGTTTTTGAAAGTCCAGTGAACATTTTTAATCCTTACGCCACTATGAAAGTTGGAATTTGATCAAAAGTTTCTGAGTGAGTTTACTTTGGTGGTGGAGAATTGTGCTGGTCATTATGGAGGATAGGTCTGAGAATATCCTGGAGAGCTGGTTTAGTTATGGCAAATTTCTTCAACATGTGTATGTCATTAAAGTATTTAATTTCTCCATCATAAATGAATTGCAGTTTAGCTGGATACAGGATCCTGGGTTGAAAGTGATTTTTTTTTAAGGAGATTGACCTGAAAGGGAGTCAATGACCACCCTCTTCTAGCTGAAAGTTTTCAGCAGAGAGATCTGCAGTCATTCTAATGTTCTTCCCCTGGTAGGGTATGGTTTTCTTACGTCTGGCTGCCTTCAGAATTTTCTCCTTCATATTAACTTTGATGAAGCTAATTATAATGTGTCTATGAGATTTTTTATTTGGGTTGAGTCATGCTGGGGTTCTGAAACTGTCTGCTATCTGAATTTCAGAATCTCTTGGCATGTCTAGGAAGTTCTCTTTGTTTATTTCGTGAAGTAAAGCATCTGTATCCTTCGAAGCAATTGCGTCACCTTCAGGAATTCCTATAAGGCAAATATTAGATCTTTTCGGATTATCCCAGAGCTCTCTGAGAGAATGATCCATTTTTGCTCTCCACTTGTCTTCCTCTTTGAGCATTTGGGAGCATTCGAAAGCTTTGTCTTCAATGTCAGATATCCTTTCTTCTGCCTGCTCCATTCTGTTACTCAGGGATTCTACTGTAATTCTCATATCTCTGAGGGCTGCAAATTCTTTTTGCAATGTGTCAAAATATTTGGTGATTTTTGTCTTTGAATTCGTTGAATTCTTGAGACATCTTTTGAATTATTCCTTGAAATTCTAATTCAATCTTTACCTCCATTCTGTTGATCTTATTTGCTATCCAAATTCTGAACTTGATTTCTGACTTGATCTCAGCCATTTGTTTATGAACTGGATGTTGTGCTGTTTCTGCCATATCATTCCTTAGGGGAGTTGATCTACTCAGATTGTTCATGTTGCCAGAGTATTTCCACTGATTCTGCCTCATGATTGTTTTTCACCAGTTGGCTAGATGGGCAGGTAAGGTAAAATTGGATTGGGAGCTCCTGGAGTTGTGGTTAACCAGCCCTTCGTTAAGGATATGGGACTGGTGACTGCAGCTTTTTCCTCTACAGCTTTGCAAAGGACCCGTACAGTATTACAGTCTGAGACTGAAGAGACCTGCTTGGTGTGGTGGGGTTAGGTAGCTCTTTCTTGTATTCAGCTGGTCTTTGTCTGATCCTAGTGGTTTAGTGACTCTGGTTTGAGGTCTCAGCTGTGGAGAAATACAAGCAACTAAGACACCCCACCCACCATGGACAATAACTGGAAGAGGAAAATTAACCCTTCCCATTACCACACAACCAGGGTACCACCTGAGAGGATCCTTGGGTGATTGGCCCAGGTTAGGAGTTCCAAACCAATTGACCCAGTCAGTACGAACTCTCAAATGGGAGAGTTCAAAAGGTCTCCAGGGACTAGATGGCAGAGGTCTACTGGCTGCTCAAATTTGGCTCATTCCAGTGCTCTGTGAAGTCAGAAAGGCCCGCCCAGTAGCAGAGTTGGACCAGGGGGCTACGTCTCTTTCTCCACTTTGCTCCTCTTTCACGCTCAGTCACTGGTGACCCCAAAGGGCTGAGGTCCTGCTCTCTCCAATAAGCAGATGTGCTGGGGCTTTGCACCTGTCAGAGTCAAAAGAAGGTCAATGCCCTCTCGTCCCAGCCACTACTCTCTGCCACCAGCTGGCTGGGGGAGCTGAGGTCTGCCTGCCTTGTGTCCTCAATAGCCAGTGGTAAATGTTCCACCTGAACGTAGTCTAATCCTAAAGATAACAACTCAGCAAATGCTTTATTCCCTTAGCCACCGTGTCTTTGTCCCAGATTCTCTGCAGCACCAGTATCCCTATAGAGTGAGGTCTGGTTTCATCTGGCAGTCCTCAGAGTGGGGGAGGTGTCTCCCCAAGCTTAGACCCCAGGGGGAATGCTCTACTGTTGCTGAATCTTTCTGTTCCTGTGCAATTCCCAGACGACTGCCACAGTCAAGGAGTCAGCTGTAGGAGCAACTCTGGGAGCGTGGGGCACACAGATCCAGCATCAGGAAGGGGGACTCTGCACACAGTTCTGGCAGTGCAGGGCACCCAGTGACTTCAGCAAGGAAGGCACTCAGCCCACAGCTCTGGAAGAGCAGACCATGGTGCAGAGGCTCTGGCAGGGTGGTGTGCATGGCTCTGGCAGGGTGGGATGCTCTGCAAGCAGCTCTGGCTGGGCAGGGCATAGCTTCCAGCAGAGTAGAGCACATAGTGCACAGTGTCTCCCAGCAGGGAAGGGCATGCTGAGAGAGGCTCTGGTTGGGTGGAGCGCAGGGCATGTGGCTCTGGCAGGGCAGAAAGTGCAGCTCTGGATGGGCAGGGTATGGGGCACCTGGCTCTTACCGGGGGGAGTGCACTGCTCATGAGCCTCCTCCCACAGTCTCTGCAGGGGTTAGGCTTCTGGACCATCAGGCAAGGGGGTTAGGGTGGACTGGAAGTTCAGAATGGCAAGGAAAACATTCGTTCAATTTTCTGGCCTGGCAAGATAGTGCTCAGGGTCACAACAGAGTCCCTCTGTGGAAGTAGTCCCCACTTCCTATAGCTCTCACCTGTGTGATGAGACAAAAGATCCTCAGTTCACCACTCACATGTAGAAAACCACAGGAGCAAACAAAGAAGAAAAAAAATAACTTTCTTAGGGGAGCAGACAGACACTTTTGTTTGGGATGAATTTTGCACCTGAAGTTTGCTTTTGTGGAGTCACAGCTTGCCTCAGTAGAGGTGACTTATGGTTATCACCTTTCTCTCTATGCTCAACTCCCAGTCTTCAGCATAATTGGGTACTTTCTGAACATTATCCTTACATCTGGATGGGAGCTTCTGTTGAAGGTGGGCTCCAATCAGCCATTTGCCCCTCTCCCTCCCCATGCACCTGTCTTCTTCAGAGAAGTTTCTCTTCAAGTCCCTTGCCCACCCTGAGATGGGATCACTTGTTCTCTTCTTGCTAATACGTTTGTGTTCTCTGTGGATTCTGGTTATCAAACCTTTGTTAGAGACATAACCTGCAAGCTATCTTCTCCCATTCTGAAGGCTGTCTGCTTGCTTTACTTACAGCGCTTTTGGCTGTGCAGAAGCTTTTCAGTTTGATTAGATCCCAGTAATGTATTTTTGGTGTTGCTTCAATTGCCCAGGGGGGTCTTCCTCATAAAACATTCACTCAGACCAATTTCTTCAAGAGTTTCTTCTCTTTCTCTTTCTGCACTTTCTTCTAGTATTTTTATAGTTTCGTGTCTTAAGTTCAAATCTTTAATCCAGGGAGAGTCAATTTTTGTTTGAGGTGAAAGATGTGGATCCAATTTCAGTCTTCTACAAGTCGCCAGCCAGTTCACCCAGCACCATTTGTTAAATGCAGAATCTTTTCCCCACTGAGTGTTTTTAATTGGCTTGTCAAAGATCAAATAACAGTAAGTAGCTGGGTCCATCTCTTGGTTCTGTATTCTGTTCCATACATCTACCTCTCTGTTTTGGTGCCAGTTTTGTGTGGTTTTGATCGCTATCGATTTATAGTATAATCTGAGGTCTAATAGCATGATTCCTCCTGCTTTGTTTTTATTTCTGAGTAATGTCTTGGCTATTTGAGGTTTTTTATGATTCCATGTAAAATGAAGTATTATTTATTGAGGTCAAAGTGTGACAGTGGAGCTGTCACGAGGACTATGTAATTTGAATTCTTGGCTTGAGTCAATGATAACCCTAGAAATCAAGGAAGGAAACACAGTAAAAGATGGAACCAAGAGAACTGCGAGAAGCCTGATCCTACCCACTGACAAATTCTCCTTACTTGATAAAGAGTGAAGTACTGGGATAAAGCCGCAGAATGAGAAGCAGACTAAGAAACAGAAGGACAAAAACTAAGAGCTGGAAGACAGTAAAGCAGCAAGACTGACTTCTGGGACAGAGGCCCCAGGCAAGATCAACCAGAGTCAAGATCAACCCACAAAGTGAGAAGACAAATGGACAGCAGCTTGACTTAAACTTCCATAGCAGCTTTGTAAAGTAAAAGCCTACCTTGCTCCAAAATCAATCTCCAGGGATCTAATGCCATAGCATCACCAGAATTGATACCACTGCTAGAAAAATCCTATTCAAGGTGCTTCTCAGATGCATCATGGCTTTCATGAGAAAACAGAGAGCAAGTTCAATAATAGCTAGATACGTGAGGCAGTGAAGTATATCAACTACTATGCATGTGTCTGACATGGAAGAGAAAAACTTGATCTATAACAGTCAAGACTATCACCAACCTGCATTCACATTAAGGGGCATCAGTAACTTCCCACAAAGACACAGAGACCAAAGATTTAGAGAGAGCAACAGAAAAAAACAACTCTGGAAATCAGATTATGTGAGAGAGATCAATATAAGAAATAATTATATTCCTTGAGTTATATTAAGAGTGGCTTTGATTCTGAATCAAATAAGAATGTTTGTCTCGAACCACCCACACCCTATCAGTTATTGACCAAGCTAACTGGGGAGTTGGGTTACCAAATGAAGCCCTTTCAAAAGGAGCTACTGGATAGAAACCTGAGCAGCACTGTTTGCCTTCCTATGTGAGAAGTGAGCTCAGATGTTGCCATGTGCTCAGCTGAATAAGTGATGCCTCCTGGAGTGGTCCCTTCAGGACCAGCACTGCTGTAAAGCATCCTTTTCTTATACCTTCTGTGACATGTCCCCTACAAATAACATAATTTACAATGCATTTCTATTAAATGGCACAGAATCACATGGGAACAGGGAAAAATTTCTAATTCTTTGTGGCTGGAATTTCACTTATTTCCTAAGAAAGATAAAATTTAATTACTTAGACCCAGTGTATCCTCTCATCATTTTCATTAACCATCCTGAGAAAACAGCCTCAGTTTCAAACTAGAAGGAATACTTAGGTTCTGTGGGCAAAGGAAATAACATAGATTAGGTGGGGCCATGACAAGCAAGGGCAAGCTTGGGATGATTCTGCTCAAGATATTTTAACACTTAACGAACACGAGGCCTTCACTGGCTGACTAAAATAGTGCTGTGTGGTGAAAGAGATGCTGGCACATTTCCAGTAGATGAGATGGCCCTGGGGATTTGAACGACAGTTGGAATACAGCCATGTATTCCATGCTAAAACCAAGCAAGTACACATGTCATAGCAAACTGGAAATAATTTCATACCATCCCATAGTGCTAAATTCAAAGTACCAATGGATGAAAAGTATTGGTGAAAGAGGTCTTTAAAACAGATGAGGTAACTACTTTAAATACCAATTCTGTGTGTTAATAAAACTTTTGCTGCAGAGGCCCATGGGCAACAGTTACCAACACACTTACCAACTGCCTTCTTAGGTTCTATTAACTTCATGGTAAAGTATTTCCCTTTTTTTAATTTCTTTAACTTCTGAGCAACAGCATAGTGACGATAGCCAACAACACTTTCTCCATTTATAGATTCAATATGATCCCCGAAACAAATGGTTTGGACTGACTCGATATTGCCACCTTCTTTAATTCCCTAAAAAGAAAATGAATGACAACATAATACAAAAACAATTGTGTAACCATACTTTTCATGGGCATTATAGACCATGTACTGAACTATTAACAATGGGGTTTAATGCTTATTCAGAGATGGAAGAAAAAACAACAAAGAACTACCATGATCTTATCTCCAAATCTTTTTCATCTTCCTCATCATTCAGAATCCAGCTTGGCCACAGTCACCACCTCCTCTGGGAAGCTTTTGCTGACATTCCCCAGCCCATGCCCCCTCCCCAACACAATGGGCAAGGTGTCATTCTCATGCTTGTACAGTATCTTTTGCTAATTTTGTTGAATCCTAAGCTAAGCACTTTACATTCACTGAATGCTTCACTGAATTCTAGTACCCTTTGTGAGAGTCTATGTCATAGATCAGGAAGACTGAGGCTTGGGAAAATCAAGTCATTTGCCAGATTCCACAGAGCTCAGTGAACCTGTTCATTTACTCTTCAGTCTCTGTTACAAAAATGCAACACCCTTGAGGACAGAGATGGTCTTATTCACTGCTGGCTTCTCCACAAATGACTGTTGGAACATTTCAAGATGAAACTCATTACATAAGAATATCTTGAGCTTTGTCAATTGGCTACATTTAATTATAAATGCAAAGACTCAAAGAATGATATGATCATAGCTAGGACGATGGATACCTAACAAGAGACAACTGTGATTACCATTTTGGAATTCAGTAAGGCTGATTTTATATGATTGTTCTTCATTATGTATTTTAGATGAAGAGAACATAGGACCCAAGGGTAAACTTCATGTTGTTCTTTCTTAAATCTATATTCCTTCTCCATAATACATCTATAGTGTAGGGTCTCAAAATGAGATAAGATGGCACCAGGAATTTCTGAAAAGATTTTAGGAGCACAGTCCAAATAACTAGGCAGGGGTAACAAATAGCCCTGTGAAGGATGCACATAGTTCTTCCACAGTGATAAGAAGTGGGGTAAAATGAAGACCACAACCTCCTCAGGAATGACAAATCCTTCATGGGAATGATAAGATTAGGTGCTGCTGCTCTCATGTAACGAAAGCATGTATATTTCCCACCCTTGCCAGGAGAAAGTATATGTGTTCTGAATATGCAAGGAGACTGATTTTGGGGTACAAGAGCTAAAGGAAAACTCATCTCAGTACAGCAAAAACAGTCTTAATAGGGAAATTTATCACAATTAGATACTTATTTTTGAAATATAGAAAGAGAATGCATCAACAAACTCATGAATCATCTTATGGAATTAGAAAAAGAAAGACAATCTAATCCCAAATCCAGCAGAAGAAAATAAATGAATAAAATTAAATCAGATATTAATGAAATTGAAAACAAAATTAAGAAACTTTAATTGAGAATTTTTAATTTTTAAATTAAATTAAATTTCTCAAAATTAATGAAATTAAAAACAAAATTAAGAAATTTTAATTTGAGAATTTTTAATTTTTAAATTAAATTTCTCAAAATTAATTGAGAAAATTAATGAAACAAAAAGTTAGTTTTTCAAAAAAAATAAATAAAATCAACAAACCTTTGGCCAGATTAACTAGAAACAGAAAAGTAAAATCCCTAATAACCTCAATCAGAAATGATAAGGGGAAATAACAACAGATGCACAGAGATACAAGAGATCATCTCTGAGAACTACAAGAAACTCAACAAGAGATCATCTCTGAGTACTAAAGAAACCCGACATTTGACACTGGAGGAAATGGAGCTATACCTAGAATCATACCCTCTCCTGAGACTTAATCAAGAAGAAATAGATCTCTTGAACAGACTGATGTCAAGAACTAAGATCAAAGAAACAATAAAAAAAATCTCTCAACAAAAAAAAATGCCCTTGTCCAGAGTGCTTCATACAAGAAGTCTAACAAACCAACAAAGAAGAGCTTATTCCCATACTGTAGAATTATTCCAAAAAATTGAGATGGAAGGAATCTTCCCCCACACATTCTATGAAGCAAATATCACCCTGATACCAAAACCAGGAAAAGACCCAACTAAAAAGGAGAATTTCAGAACAATCTCACTTATGAATATATATGCAAAAATTCTCAATAAAATCCTAGCCAATAGATTATAGTTATACATTAAAAAAAAAATCATTCATCACAATCAAGTAGGTTTCATCCTAGGGATGCAAGGCTGGTTTAACATACGCAAGTCCATAAACCAGTGGTTCTGGACCTTCTCTAATGCCGTGGTCCCTTAATACAGTTCCTGTGGGTCAAGACCCACAGGTTGAGAACCGCTGCCATAAACGAAATTCACCATATCAACAGAAGCAAGAACAAAGACCATATGATCCTCTCAGTAGATACAGAAAAAAAAGCATTTGATTAAATTCAGAATCCTTTTCTAATTAGGCATAAGTGGCACATTTCTTAATCTGATCGAAGCCATTTATGACAAACCCACAGCTAATATAATACTGAATGGAGTAAAACTGAAAGCTTTATCACTGAGAACTAGAACCAGACAAGGTTATCCTCTGTCACCACTACTATTCAACATAGTGCTGGAAGTTCTAGCCAATACAATCAGGCAAGAGAAGGAAATAAAGGGCATACAAATGGGTACAGAGGAGGTCAAACTCTCGCTCCTTGCCAATGATATGATCTTATACTTAGAGAATCCCAAAGACCCAACCACAAGACACCTGGAAGTGATCAAAAAATACAGCACTGTCTCAGGAAATAAAATCAATGTCCACAAATCAGTAGCCTTTGTATATGCCAATAACAGCCAAGATGAGAAGCTAATCAAGGACACAATTCCTTCACAGTAGATTAAAAAAAAAAATGAAATATGGCTTGGCGCCTCTGGCTCAACGGGCTAAGGCACCAGCCATGTACACCAGAGCTGGCGGGTTCGAATCCAGTCCCAGGACCCACCAAACAACAATGACGGCTGCAACCAAAAAATGGCTGGGCGTTGTAGCGGGCGCCTGTAGTTCCAGCTACTTGGGAGGCGGAGGCAAGAGACTTGCTTGAGCCCAGGAATTGGAGGTTGCTGTGAGCTGTGATGCCACAGCACTCTATCCAGGGTGACAGCTTGAGGCTCTGTCTCAAAAA
>CAUYON010182804.1:0-10226 GCA_963573935.1 Arctocebus calabarensis | reverse complement strand
TTTTTTTTTTTTTTTTTGAGACAGAGCCTCAAGCTGTCACCCTGGATAGAGTGCTGTGGCATCACAGCTCACAGCAACCTCCAATTCCGGGGCTCAAGTGAAGTCTCTTGCCTCCACCTCCCAAGTAGCTGGGACTATAGGCGCCCGCCACAACGCCCGGCCATTTTTTGGTTGCAGCTGTCATTGTTGTTTGGTGGGCCCGGGCTGGATTTGAACCCGCCAGCTCAGGTGTACGTGGCTGGTGCCTTAGCCTGTTGAGCCACAGGTGCCGAGCCACCCCTGCTTCTTCTTATATGTCCCCATATAATTTGTGTATTATAGCAATTGTGAATTACAGTAGGTGTATATATTTGTTACTTCAACTAAATACTGAAGCAACTATATAACATGCAATTTGGTAAAAAAGTGTCTTACTCACTTTGAACTGCTAGCATAGTACCTAGGCACATAGTAGGTACTTGGTAAACATTTGTAGAATTCATGAATGTACATAACCTGCAAATGAAAAAGCTGAAGAAAATTAAAAGGGATTTAGTGAAACCAGAAAATATGGGTGAATGATCCAGAAGTATATATAAACAAAGTATAAATAGGGGAAACTTATGTAGATGTTTTAATATTAAAGCTCTAGAGCTTTAGGATAGACATTTAGCTTAAGAGAAAAGCAACTACTACAATTCCTTGCACCTAAATGCCTGTTGAATGAGTAATATGACAAATTGGTTAGGAGGAGCATAGAAACAATGTAAAAAAGAAAACACCAAGTTCCTACTCTGTGCTGACAATGTATATAACACATACTTAGGTGAAACCTTCTTTGGACTTTGGGAAGCAAAGAGTAAATGGAACAAAGCCAACACAAGCTGGGAGCCAAAGGCTTATATGGAAAGAATTTGTACTGCTGCAGATGGGAGTCATCTGAGTGGTGCCTCATGAAACAGGCCAGGCTGGGACTGTGGGGGAGGTGGCAGTGAGGTGAAACAGGGTTCTGGAGGAAAATATGAGGAAGTGGAAATGATCATGGTTGTCTGCCTTAGTCTTTGATTCACATTTGGCACAGAGCATAATGCTTGTGTAGGGCTTGAGATGGTTCAAAATCTGAACTGAGAGACCCATCAAATCACGCAAAGCTTTGTTACCACTATGTGCTCAACCATCGCTAATCCTCCCTCCAAAGACATAAATAAGCCATTTTCAGCATGTAAACATTTAAACTTTACTCTTGCTGTTCTGAATTTTAGACACCAAATGGCATACCATCATAAACAGATGATGGCACAGTGCTCCAGCTAGCATGCTGGTGATTTCATAGTGAAAATATTGTTTGTTTCACTAAAGCCTGCTTGAAATTAGTCAATTTAAAAGCAAAACAACTCTTATCCATTGAGGACTTTAAGTATCTTGGGATTAATAGTTTTAAACTACCCTCCAAAAAAGAAAGAAAATGCCCACCTCTCTGTAATCTATGTTCAGAAAAAAATTCAAAGAATTCAATAATACACTACTGTCTTGGAACCCTGTATAACTAAGGAACAATTCTTGTGAGACAGAGATAAAACTGGTTAAGATTCCTGTAATCACTTAGAAATATGCTGTAAATGAATTAAACTAGAAGAAAATAATAAATACCAACAGATTAGTATGCTTGAGGCCTGCATTAGGTTACACAACAAAGTGCTCCAACGATATAAAGATATTCTCTATAGGAAGTAAAGATTAATACATGTTGATTTTATAAGTTATAGTAAATATTAATAACATTTCTCTTTGATACAAAAGCTTTATGTGGGCTAGTCTACATGAATATTTTTTGCTGAACTGTACAAGCTGCACTTGATGAACCCATGGATCATCACTGATAGGACCAATGGTAGACACATGACTCCGGCTGACTCAATCAGTCTATCTTGAAGAAAACTGAAATTGAGAGCCAGACCACCAACCTGGGAAGTTGCTTGAACCATTTGAGCATATGTCTGTCAAGACAGAAAAAGCTGGCTCGGCATCTGTAGTTCAAGTGGCTAAGGCACCAGCGATATATACCAGAGCTGGTGGGTTCGAATCCAGCCTGGGCTTGCCAAAGAACAATGACAACTACAACCAAAAAATAGCCAGGTGCTGTGGTGGGTGCCTGTAGTCCCAGCTACTTGGGAGGCTGAGGCAAGAGAATCCCTTAAGCCCCGGTGTTTGTTGTTGGTTTTTGGTTTTTTGGTATTACACACTTACCAGGTGGGTTACAGCTTTTGGCTGTTTGCACAAAAAAAAAAAAAAAAAAAAAAAGAGAAGAAAGCTGTTTTGCAGAAGACAACATCTTTTGTTGTTGTTGTTGTTTGTTTTTTGAAACAGATTCTCAAGCTGTCGTCCTGGGTAGAGTGCCATGGCATCACAGCTCACAGCAACCTCCAACCCCTGGGCTCAAGCAATTCTCCTGCCTCCACCTCTCAAGTAGCTGGAACTACAGGCAACCACCACAACGCCCGGCTATTTTTTGTTGCACCTGTCATCGTTGTTTGGCAGGCCCCAGCTGGATTTGAACCTGTCACCTCAGGTGTATGTGGCTGGCGCCTTAGCCACTTGAGTCACAGGTACCGAGCCAGAAGACAACATCTTTTAAGAGAGGAGAATGATGCAGACTTAGAGAAAAGAAAACACTTGGGATAACACAACATAAGACCTCAGAAAAAGAAAATAAGACATGGACTGGCACAGTGCCTCACGCCTATAATCCTAGTACTCTGGAAGGCTGAGGAGGGTGGATTGCCTGAGCTCACGAGTTCAAGACCAGCCTGAGCCAGAGTAAGACCTTGTCTCTAAAAATAGCTGGGTGTTGTGGTGGGTGCCTGGAGTCCCAGCTACTTGGGAGGCTAAGTGAGACAAGAGAATTGCTTAAGCCCAAAAGTTTGAGGTTGCTGTGAGCTGTGATGCCATAGCACTCTATCGAGGGCAACAAGGTTAGACTATGTCTCAAAGTAAATAAATAAATAAATAAGAAAAGAAAATGAGACAGAGAGTCTGAAGACTGCGTGGACTTGAAGGAATCTCCATTCCTGGTCCCAGGCTCTATGGACTCTCTCTACCCTTCCTGCCTTTTGAGACAAGGGCATTCGTCAGTGTCCGAATACATCCTCTTGTGTACTTGAGCTTATGTGAAGTGGGTTTCTGTTACTTGCCACCAAGAAGCCTTAACAACCACAATGGTCATTTAACTCCATTATATAGTGACAATGAAAAATATGGAATGGGGATGGGAGATTTTATTTTCAGGAAGACTGTCTAAGTCTAGGATATCATGATTGAATATAGTTGATGAAAGAACAGGCAGAATCAAGTTCCAAATTATGTGTTGTTTGCTTTTGGTTAAGAGTGCTAAGCAGTTTTTTTTTTTTTTTTTTTTTTTAGTTTTATAATTGTTTTCTTAGACAGAGGATGACTGGCCTTTTTTTTTTTTGCAATTTTGGCCAGGGCCAGGCTTGAACCCCGGTATTTGGAGCCAGTGCCCTACTCCTTGAGCCACAGGCGCCACATGGATCACTGACCTCTTTATTCTGCCACAGATGGAAGTCTTACCACAAATGACTTGTAATTATCTTTTAAACCTTTTTCCTCTTGGCTTTCTTTATTAACTTTCCAAAAATTTGTTTTCCCTGTATTAGTTGAAAAGTTATGTGTACTATTACTGTTCTTTAAGTGCTTACCTTAAGATATTTTACCATGATACTCATCAAAGTCTAAAGTCCACATCTCAGTCCTCTTCATGAACATAGGAATTTAGAACACTTTAATTTCATCAACCTTGTATTGTTATTTATTTTAAAATTCTAACATTAAAAAATGCCTTTCATGTGACATTATTATGTCTTTATTCTGTAGTCACTGTGTGACTTATTTACCATATTCTTTGCTGTTTATTCCTTTTTGCAACCCAAAACTTCCTCTTGAATCTTTTTCCTTCTACTAGAAGATTATTGTTTCATTCTACAATGTGCATCTACAGGAGTAAACTCTCTCAGTTTCTATTTATTTGACACCGAGACAGACTATTTGCTAGGTATTGGAAGCTTGAGATTATTTTCTCTGAGCATATTGAGGCTATTATTTGATTACTTTCTGGTTTCCATTGTTGCTGCTGAAGGGGCAGAGTTTGCCAATATACCCAATCCATTCCCTCTGGCTGCTTTAAAGATATTCTCATCTTTGGTAGCTGAAGCTCCTTTATAATGTGTTCTGGTGTGAACTTCTTTATATTTTTGCTTGGATTTTATTTAGTTTCTTTCAACTATACTTTAAAAAATGCATAAAATGCATCTTACAGAATGCAGAAAAAAGCACATAATATGGCATAACAGGATTTTGCCAGTGCCCCAGGAGCTCCCTAGCATTCCTCTTCCTCATCAAGACCTTTTATTTTTCTTTTGTTCCTCAAAAAGTAACAACTATTATGATTTTTATACAAATTTCTTGTTTTTCTTTTCTTTACATTTTCCCCACTTAACCATGCAATCCTAAACATAACAGTTTTAGTTTTGCCTGTGTGTAAGCTTCGTGTAGACAGAGTCATAAAACATAAATTTTGTTTAGCTTCTGCTGTTTAGTATCTTGTCAGGGAGATTCATCCATGCTGTTGTATGTAGCTCTATGATGTTTGTTCTCTTCAATTCTAAATGGTATTTCATAATAGAATATATCACAATTAGACATTTTTTTCTACTCTAATAACAAACGTTTGGGTTATTACAAGTTTGGGGTATTACAAATAATGCTGCTATGACATTCTTATACATTTTTCTTGATAGAAATGTGTACATGTTTCTTTTGGCTATATACCTGGGGATGTGTGCATCTTCAAATTTTAGAGATCATATCAAAGTGTTTGTATCAAATACTGTCCCACCAGAATACCTGTTGTTTCATATCCTAATAATTATTAGTGTTAGACTTTTTTTTTTTTTTTTGAGACAGAGCCTCAAGCTGTTACCCTGGATAGAGTGTCGTGGCATCACAGCTTACAGCAACCTCCAATTTCTGGGCTCAAGCGAGTCTCCTGCTGCCGGTTCCCAAGTAGCTGGGACTAAAGGCGCCCGCCACAACGCCCGGCCATTTTTTGGTTGCAGCCGTCATTGTTGTTTGGCAGGCCTGTGCTGGATTCGAACCTGCCAGCTCAGGTGTACGTGGCTGGCACCTTAGCCCGTTTAGCCACAGGCATCGAGTCAGTGTTTCACTTTTTAAATTAAATTTTTTTATTTAGTTTTTTGAGGCAGAGTCTCACTATGTTGCCCTTGGTAGAGTGCTGTGGAGTCACAGCTAACAGCAACCTCAAACTCTTGGGCTTTAGCCATTCTCTAGCCTCAAGCCTCCCAAGTACAGGACTACAGGTGCCCGCCATAATGCCCAGTCATTTTTTGGTTGCAGTTGTCACTGTTTTTTAGCAGGCGTGGGCCAGGCTCGAACTCACCAGGCTTGGTATATGTGGCTGGCACCCTACTCACTGAGCTACGGGCACCGAGCCTAGTGTTAGTCTTTTTAATATTAGCTAGCTATTCTGGGGGGTATGCTGTAGAATCTCATAATGATTTACAATTGCTTTCCTTTATTTTACTAATGGACTTAACTTGTTTACGGAACTTTAAAATTTGAAATTGTTTCTGGTGAATGATCTGATCAAATTGTTAGCCTACTTTTCTGATGATTTTCTTTTTTTCTTTGAGACAGTGTCTCACTTTGTCACCCTTGGTAGAGTGCTATGGCGTCATAGCTCACAGTAACCTCAAACTCTTGGGTTCAAGCGATTTTCCTGCCTCAGCCTCCTGAGTAGCTGGGACTAGAGGTCCATGCTAACAACGCCCGGCTATTTTTAGAGACAGGGTCTCACTCTTGCTTAGGCTGGTCTCAAACCTGTGAGTTCTGGCATTCTACCTGCCACACCTGGCCTTCTGATGATTTTGTCTTTACTTGCTAGACATACTACTTATGACTGCTTTGCCATTTAATGTATCTAAGATATATCCCATATCAATAACTAAAAATAAAATTTATTTTTAAGGCAATAAGGTAAAACATTGCATAGACATACAATATATTGTAATTAAAAAAATTTTATTGTTGTAAAATATAGATAATATAAAATTTATCATCTTAACCACTTTCAAGTGTATAGTATAGTGGCATTAAATACAGTTATAAATACTGTGCAACCATCCTCACTATCTATCTCTATAACTTTTTCTTTTCTATTTTTGGAGACAGAGTATCACTATGTCAACCTCAGTAGAGTGCTGTAGCGTCACAGCTCATAGCAACTTCCAACTCTTGGACTTAAGCGATTCTCTGGCCTCAGCCTCGCAAGGAGCTGGGACTGCAGGCACCAGCCACAATGCCCAGCTATTTTTTGTTGCGGTTGTCGTTGTTTAGCTGGCCTGGGGCAGATTTGAACCTGCCAGCCTCGAAGTATGTGGCTGGCACTGTAACCACTGTGTTATAGGCCCCGAGCTGTTTTCTCTTTTTTTTTTGAGACAGAGTTTCACTGTGTCACCCTAGGTAGAGTGCCATGGTGTCACAGCCTGCAGCAACCTCTAACTCTTGGGCTTAAGTGATTCTCTTGCCTTAGCCTCCTAAGTAACTGGAACTACAGGTGCCTGCCACAATTCCAGGCTATTTTTTTTGTTGCAGTTGTCATTGTTCTTTAGCAGGAACAGGCTGGGTTCGAACCTGCCTACCTCAATGTATGTGGCTGGTGCCCTAACCACTGTACTATGGGTGCCAAGCCAACTTTTTCATCTTATAAAATTGAAACACTATACCTATTAAACATTAATTCCCCACACCCCTTTTCCCTGCCCCTGGTAACAACCCTTCTTTCTGATTTTGGCTGCTCTATATGTCATCTAAGTGGATTTATGTGTGTCTTTTTTTGACTGACTTATTCATCTGTATAATCATCACAAGGTCCATCATTTGTAGCATATGTCAGAATTTCTCTCCTCCTTAAGACTGAATAGTATTCCAATGTATGGATAAATCACATTTTGCTTATTTACTCATCCTTTGATGAATACTTAGATTGCTTAGAATACTAGCTATTGTGAATGATGATGCTATTAACACGGGTGACTTTCTCTTCAAGACCTTGCTTTCAATTCTTCTGTGTATGTACTCAGGAGTAAAATCACTGGATTATGTAGTAATTCTACTTTTATTTATTTTTGCAGTTTTTGGCCAGGGCTGGGTTTGAACCCGCCACCTCCAGCATATGGGGCTGGTGCCCTACCCCCTCGAGCCACAGGCGCTGCCCAGTAATTCTACTTTTAATTTTGTGAGGAACCACCGTACTGTTACCCACAGCAGCTGTACCATCTTACATTCCTACCCCAGTGCCCAAGGGTTCTAATTTTTTCACTTTCTCACCAGTGCTTGTTATTTTCTATATTTTGATGTTGAATTTTAGAGTTCTCTTGATAGTTTAAATAGTAAGGCATTATCAGATATGATTTGTAAAAATTTTGTCTTATTCTGTGGGTGGTCTTTTTATTAGTTATTAGTTAAGTGTCTGTTGACACATAAAACTTTTTTTTTTGACACATAGAACTTTTTGATTTTCATGAAATCCAGTTTGTCTAGTTTTTCTTTTGTTGCCTATACCTTTGCTATCATAGCTAAAAAAAATCACTTGCCAAATTCAATGTAGGGAAACTTTTCCTGTTTCTAGGAGTATTATATTTTTAGGTCTTACATGTAGATCCTTGATCCATTTTGAGTTAATTTTTGTGTATGTGTCAGGTAAGGTTCTAACTTCATACTTTTGCAAGTTGATATCCAAATTTCCCAGAACCATTTGTCGAAATTAATGTCATCTCCCCCTTGGATGGTCTTGGCCCATTGGTCAAAACTGATTTGACCAAATATATAAGGGTGGAAAAGATATTTCCACAGTATGAATCTGAAAAAGTGTTGATAACTAGAATCTACAGGGAACTCAAATTAATCACCAAAAAAAGAGTAAACTGTCCCGTCTACCACTGGACAAGAGATATGAACAGAACCTTCTCTGACGAAGACAGATAAATGGCTAACAAGCATTTGAAAAAATGCTCATCATTCCTAATCATCAGATAAATACAAATCAAAACCCTGAGATATTACCTAAACCCAATGAGAATAGCCCACATCACAAAATCTCAAAGCTGTAGATGCTAGTGTGGATGTGTAGAGAAAAGAACAATTTTACACTGCTGGTGGGACTGCAAACTAATACAATCTTTTTGGAAGGAAGTATGGAAAATCTTCAAAGAACTCAAATTAGACCTCCCATTGGATCCTGCAATCCCATTACTGGGCATCTACCCAGAAGAAAAAAAATCATTTTGCCAGGTACGATGGTTTACACCTGTAATTCTAGCACTCTGGGAGGCTGAGGTGGGTGGACTGCCTTAGCTTACGAGTTTGAGACCAGCCTGAGCCCAGAGTGAGACCGCATCTCTAAAAATAGCCAGGTGCTGTGGTTGGTGCAGCTATTTGGGAGGCTGAGGCAAAATAATGGCTTAAGCTCAAGAATTTGAGGTGGCTGTGAGCTATGACATCATGACACTCTACTGAGGGCAACAAAGTGACACTACCTCAAAAAAAATTCATTTTATTATAAGGACATTTGCACTGGATTGTTTATTACAGCTCAATTTACAATCAATCACCTAAATGTGGAAACAACCTACATGCCCACCAACCTAGGAACGGATTAATAAACTGTGGTATCACACACCATGGAATACTATTCAGTCATTAAAAAAGATGGAGACTTTACATCTTTTGTATTAACCTGGATTGAGTTGGAACACATTTCTTCTTAGTAAAGCATCACAAGAATATAGAAGCAAGAATTGAATGTACTCAATTCTACTATGAAGGCAGTAGGTGATCTAATACCTACCCTCATAAGAGAAAAAATTCAATTCAAGGTGGGGAGGGGGTAGGGAAATGAAGGATCAGGGAGAAGGGATCAGGGAGAGGGACGGGAGTTATAGTGGATGACACACCTCTTGGGGGTGGGACACAGTTATAAGAGGGACTTTACCTAACAGATGCAATCAGTGTAACCCAATTCTCTGTACTCTCAATGAATCCCCAACAATAAAACACACACACACACACACACACACACAAATATGTGGGCCAGGCGAGGTGGCTCACACCTGTAATCCTAGCACTCTTGGAGGCTGAGGCAGGTGAATTGCCTGAGCTCAGGGGTTCAAGACCAACCTGAGCAAGAGCAAGATCCTGTCTATACAAAAAATAGCCATGTGTTGCGGCGGGAACCTGTAGTCCCAGCTACTCAGGAGGCTAGGGCAAGAGGATCACCTGAGCCCAAGAGTTTGAGGTTGTTGCGAGCTGTGATGCCACAGCACTTTACCGAGGATGACCAAGTAAGACTCTGTCTCAAAAAAAAAAAAGTATATATACATTGTATGTATATGTAAAGGTTTATTTCTGGGCTCCCTATTCTATCCCATTAGCCAATGTGTCTGTCTTTATACCAATACCATACTGTTTTAATTATTATAGCTTTGTAATAAGGTTTTTTTAATTTTTCAATAACAAGAGTCCTGCTCTGTTGCCCTGCCTAGAATGCAGTGGCATCAGCATAGCTCACTGCAACCTCAAACTCATGGGTTCAACTGATTCTTTAGCTTCAGCCTTCAGTGGCTGGAACTACAGGGGCACGCCAGCATATCTGGCTAATTTTTCTATTTTTTTTGCTCTTGTTCAGGCTGATCTTAAATTCCTTGTCTCAAGCAATCCTCCTGCCAAAGCCTCCCAGAGTACTAGAAGTACAGGTGTGAGCTACTATGCCTGGCCTGCAATTCTTTTTGAATGTCTACTCCTTAATGTCTGGGCCTCAAAATGGGAAAGAACATAAATTTATAGAGGGGCTGCTGGCCCTTTAAATTGCCAGCCCTTGAAAGTTGCCTCAGGTAGAGGAGTAAGTGCAACAGTGACTACCTGCTTCTGCGCAGCAAGCTCAGGCTCTGTGCCTCTGTGGCTCAAGTGGCTAAGGCGCTAGCCACGTACACCTGAGCTGGCAAGTTCAAATCCAGCCTGGGCCCGCCAAACAACAATGACGGCTGCAACCAAAAAATGGCTGGGCATTGTGGCGGGCACCTGTAGTCTCAGCTACTTGGGAGGCGGAGGCAGGAGACTCGCGTGAGCCCAGGAATTGGAGGCTGCTGTGAGCTGTG